>JAUZST010060977.1:0-49723 GCA_034779995.1 Parotocinclus haroldoi
AATGACTTGAGTGTCTAGTATGTAGTGTGACTTTTGAGCAATAGCTTTATGAAGTTTCTGGCAGCTTCATCTGGATACCAAGTTGACCCTTCCACTGTCCCAAGAAGCTTAATTAGGAATGGTCTTTTTTGTAAGAGCAGGAGCAAAGAAACCACATTTTTGGAAGGAGAACAAAGTTAAAAGGTTTAGAGGAAGATGGAAAGAAGTGGAAAAGACTATTATGTATTAAGTGATAAATACAAGGTGGAAATTTTGGGTCTAGCCATTGACATAATCTCTTGTAGTTATCTGAGACTTTTGCACAGTACTATATATTTATATCTGTGTGTGTGTGTATGTGTGTTCTTCTGATCTGATAATTAGCAGTACATCAGGGAAATTATTTTATCCCCTATAGGTCAGATAGAGTATTCTTGTGTTTCTCCACCATTTCTCTATTTAGCACATCTGCATTTGCAAAATTATTTTAAAAACATTATAAAACAGTATAAAAACACATTTAGACACATTTCCCATTTTTATTTCTCTGTTATTAGAAAAAAAGTTCAAATTGATATCACTGAAAAACAGTTTTTTTTTTTTTTTTAGAAGATTTGCTTCCTGAAAAGTTTGTGAGCATATCAAAGACACTGTTAAAATAAACACGAACATATCTTGGGATTTGTGCTATCATGTAGGAATTTGGAGAAAAATGAAAACAAATTTGCTAATTAACTTAGAATATGGTTATTCACATAATGATTCTGGCACAATGTGTTTGATGATTTTTATTTTTTACTCAGCACCTGGTCTCTCTCATGTCAGTGTCAGGAAATAGTTAGCCTTTCCATGGAAACCTATCACGGTGTTACACCAAGAAGAAGTCCAGTGAATGCAGAAAATGAATTTTCAGCGACATTGCACATCATGGTTTGATATGCTTTAAGTATGTTACCAATCAGCTTACTGTAGTTTGGTGCTCTGTGGTCAGAGCTAGGAAAATCCTGAACAACATCCTTAAATGGCTTTTATGTCATTGTCTCTGACCCCACTAGAAGATATTAGAACTATCTGCCACTGATAACCTGATTTGTGTCTGATAAGTCCGATTTGTGGCCCAACAAAAATGAATCATGGCATTACTTATTCTTGATAACATCTGTCTCAAATAGCAGAGTCTATCTTTCCATGTTTTTTCATTGCTACAGTACAAGTTATCAGTACAAGTTATATTTGAAGAGAAAGCAGAAATAGCGTTGTTGGATCGATGCACTATGTGCATAATGTGGAGTCTGCATTACTTTTTTTTGCCCTGCAACAAATGCTTATGGATCAGCCAATTCTTTTTATTGAAATGTGACCCTTTAGTATGGGTATCCCATTCACAAAGAAAACAACAGTGCTTTGTATATCCAAGATGCATTCCTAGTAGCAGTGCCAATACCGTGAGACCAGCACAAATGTTCCAGTCAAAACTGTTGTATTTCAAAAACAGTTCCATGATATTTCACGTAGGGTGCACATTGCCGTTGTGCAACAGGACAGCTTTCAGGCTTGTATTTGACAAAAAAAGATGCCATTTTCTAAGATTGTGCACGTTACCCAAATTAAAATTCCATTTGTGTCAGTGTAGAACCTGGAAGTTCTAGTTCATAAGGAAGTTTGCCAAAGGTTCGTGACAGAGATTTTTGTACCTGGTAAGAGCAAACCTCATCTTTTCAATCCTTAATCCTTAGACAAGTATAAAACCAAGTTTTTAGCATATAAATCCATGTTATTTTGCACATCTGGTTAATGCACCGTGGCATCTTCAGCTGTTGCAAATAGTCTTCATGTCTCTGGTGGCTTTGGTACTGGAAAACATGGTCTTGTGGTTGAAGGCAGACTGGGGTATTCAGTACGTTTTAGATTTTTAGTAGAGAAGCAAGATACATTGGGCAGACAGAAGTATCACTAGGGCTGCAAATGACATTGACTTCTAAGTAACTCTGAGCCAAAATTTCCTGTTAAATACACAGGTTGCACTCAAATTGAAGGAGCTCATGAGAACTTTGAACTGCAGGAGGATTTGAAGGCAAGCAGCCCTCAATCCATAAAATACGCATACATGTGTTTGGGAAGCAAAATCTTTGTTGTCCAGCATTTATAATAATAAGTCCATGATAGTTGATGAGTTCCTTTAAAGTGTCAAATATTAAAATAATATTCCTACAGAAGTAAATTGAAATGGGGGTAGGATGGGACCCCATTGGCAATCACAGGGTAGGGTTCTGTGCTATTAATCCAGAGGTTATACGTTTAAATGTCAGCTTCAAGCTGTCTATGTTTGTCCACTTAAATGAAGCACTATACACTGAGCTGCTGAACTCCAGTGGAGTTTGTTCTGGATAAGTACAGCTGTTTAACCACAAATATCCTAAGTTGAGAGAGACAAGAATATGTTGACATAATTGTGTTTGTGAGGTTTTATCCACTTTTGCGACTGGGATCAAGTGGAATGTAGGTTACTTGAATAGACTATTTTTTTCTGCTATTCTTTGCATTCTTACCCCCATAACTATGCTGAATACAAAAACACCACACTTTTTTGCAAAGTATTCCTAGCTGTGAAAGAACAGGTTATGCAGATTTGGAGTTTAATTTAGAAATAACACGCAATGTATGTATTTCTATATGCAGTATGTTTATTACGTGCCCCAACAACTGCCCTTATATTATAGGTTACATTTGAGTCAATTGGCTTTCCTTTATTTTCTTAATACAAAGGAAAGTATAAAAACAATGGTCTGTAATAAAAGCTCATGCATTACAGATGTGACAGACAGAGATTTGGTTAAAAAATGCAGGAGTATCACTTTAATCCTTTTTAATCTCCCCAGTGTTTGAGAAGTTAAAGGAGAACTTTAGTCTAGCATGTGTAATCTCTTATCTGCTGATCTAATGATGTTGAAGAAAATAAACAGTAACAGAGAATGATGTCTGGCTTTCAGAGCCACTTAAGCTGCTGAAATGATCATAGGCTTGGAATGTAAACAATCCAAACATTATTATGAGTGGTTTTATTGCGATGGTAGGTATAAGTGAATGATACATAATGTGGTTTTGAGGATCATTTTCTTTGTCGATTTACTAAGAGCACACTTCATTTCAGAAGTCGGAACAGGCAGAAGTCCTTCTTAATAGAATGCCTTGTATGTATGTAAGTGGTGTACTCTTTACCTCTTTAGAGTGATTTGTGGTGTATTTTGTTATTATCTGAGGAGTGAAGTGTCTGTACATGTTCTGTCTGATGCTCACAAGCCTGTTGACATAAACAAATAAAAATTGCAAGTTTTATGAACTGGCACATATAAGTGCACTTTAGATATCGATTTGCATCCTGCAAGTACAGGTAAAGTTTATATTTGTTTTCAGGATTGTGGCCCTGATGCATGATACTCATGTTCCTTCAAATTTTATATCACTTTATATGAAGGGTATATACCACTTGGAAATGTATTAGTGTATATTTAAATATATATACAGTAAAAAAGATTCAAATTCATTACTACGCTAACACTTGCTGTAAAAAAAGCCATACAGATATTATCCAAAAAAGTACAATCTGTGGTTTAGGTGCTTTACTAATGGAGGACTGTGTATGTTCAGCCACGGTTTATCTTTCTCTAAGTATATGGCTAAACACACTTGCTCTACAATGAGGGTTTGTATAGTATGCATAGACTGCACATATTGAAATCTGTGGAGAACAGAAGCCACGAGGGCAGCTTATGTGAGCAACATTGTGAAGTTGTCTGTTGCACTGTTATGACTTGTTGATGTTGCTGTGTATTTAGCACGTGTATTTGCACCATTGTGCATTAATTTACTCGAAACCTGTTTCTACTGCACTTTTCTCCATTTAAATGTATTGGAATTGTTTAATTCTCCCTCTTTATGTACATTCAAAGCTTAAAGTAAATGACAGTAATGATAAAATGCACTATTTTATCATTTATATGTGTTTGTACTCCCCAGTATTTATAGTAATTTGTATGAGATAGTTTAATATCTGAAGAAGAAACCATTCCACATAAGGTGTTACTGTCAAATGATAATTATTTGTCATGATACCTTTATTCACAGCAAGCCAAAACGAACTGAAGAGCTTGATATATGTATATTTTGGAATAATGCATATAATGACCCGACAATATATTTCAGCGTTGTATTTTTAAAAGGCGTTGTCTTTTGTTAATTCATGATGTTCATCAGCTTTTGCAATGCAACTGAATCTGACCCTGTGACAGATGTGTTAATGAACTTAGAAACAAAAAATAAATATGCATTCTATTGAGATGTGTTTTCCTATAAAGTGTTCATTGTATGACGGCTAAATGACTACATTATTTATATTCCAAATGTTTATAAAGATTTCCCATTTTTTTATTTTAAATTAAAAATATATGTGAATATATTTTAAAAAACATATTTCTGGAACCTGCCATGCTGCTGGCCTCTGAAGCAATGGAAGCAATGTTCTGTGGAATGATGAATCAGCCACCACCATCTGTCAGTCAGATGGACAAATTTGGATTTGGCACGTCTGGAAAACTGTACCTGCACATATGAATGGTGCCAACTGTGGAGGAATAATAATGGTCTAGGGATTTTTTGTGGTATGGGTTGGACTTTTTAGTTTAGCTTTTGAAAATAACTCTTAATGCTCCAGCATACAGTGCCGTTCTAGAGAATGGTGTCTTTCAAACTTTGTGACAACAGTTTGGTGAAAACCCTTTATAATGTTACTGTGCACTGTAGTTTGATCAACTGCATACTTTGGGACAACAGGTTATATTGCGCAAAATAAGACCTTAAAAATACACTTGTGGCAAACAGTATTATGATTCACAATCTTCCCAAAAGATTAAGTGTGATGTCCAGGTGCTCACATACTTTTGGTTATGTTTCTTAAATTACAGCTCATCACATTTCAGCTCTTGGTGCAAGACACCTACTATCTACTGGACACAATATTAGTTAGAAAAGACATAAAGTCTACAAAGGGAAAGACTTCATGACTCAAAGAGATCGTGTATGTTTGCATTTAAATTCAAACTGACGCTAAGCCAGCTACAGTGAAACCATAGCTTGTAAATCGAGCATTCAAATTGCTCTCCTGTTAGATCATCAAAGGTCTTCACAACGAATTAAACAAAAACAAATGACATTTTTATCTAGCTGGGTCATGAAAGAATGGGGGATATTTGTGGATCAACCTGGGAGGGCCATTGATCCATGAGTAAGATTAAATACTGAAGACATTTCACTGACTAAGATAAGTCACTGCTATGACTTCATCACAAACACACTTTCATTTTTATATTAACAAGAACATGAAAATGGCAAACATATGTAGTTGTATATATTCCTTATGTAAAATATTCCAAACTCTACAAAGGGATCAGGTACCATACTGTTTGATCCCCACCAGATTATGCAGGAGGCTGTAAGTATAAGTGAAACTATTCTACCTATTATTTAAGTATATTACAGATTACAGAATCAAAATCTAAATAAAATAGGGTAGAAAACATGTATTATATAATATTATGTAATACAACTACAGAACACTACAAACGGTCATGGTAATGCTAAACTGCAAATATGCAGTCCTTTTATATTTTGGCATTCATTTTCACCACATCAATGCACAACTGATGCTTTTACAATCCAAATGTTTTGTGTTTTTGCCTAGAGGCAGGTCATTTACAAGGGCCACCAATCCCCCTGTCACTACAGTCGGTTGGCACTCTTATCTTGGAAACATAATTTCACCCCATTTCCTTTGTCTTGAGTAAGACCTCACATCCTACTGGCGCCGGTCACATACTGTCACAGTATTAAGCCAGAAAATTACTCCAAGGTCAATTTAGACATTAAATAGGAATACAGGAATATCGGAAATGCCATTGAGTGGCGCTCCAAATAACCTTATTTTCCTGCAGTCTGTGCTCAATCTAGTTCTATTTGCTAGTTATGATAATTTGGTCTACATGACAAAACATTTACATTGTAGAAGGCAGTTGGGAAACTTAGAACTGGAAGCAAAATAATGAGTGTTAAATGGTTTTACATAAAGCTACACCTCTACCTCAGGCATTATTGGCTTTATAATATACAATATATTTATTGGGACCATGCAGATACATCTCTCTCTCTTGAAAGGAGGTTCTAATACCCTGTTGGCCGCTTATAGCCTGCTATCTCATGATGAGATAAGAGATAGGATAATGGAGGTATACAGGTTTCGTTTAGTATCTTGCATGGTATCCTAGAGATGCTGGCAACTGGTTCCATAAATGCTTGATTGGTGCTAGAATGTGTTTAAATCTGACAGAGGCAGTCCTGGAACACCTTTTGTGTGTGGGCAAGCATTGTCTTGCTGAAAAAATGGCAGTTAGAAACCCTGCCATGAGAGAGAACGCATGAGGTCACAGAATTCCTGTTTACTTTTCTGATCTGTTAGTTTCCCTCATATAACAGTTAGTGATGACAAACTTGGCGTATGTGATGGTTCCTCAGATCATTACACCAGCAGTTGGGTGTGTGTCGCTCCACAACAAGTGCAGGATTGAACCACTTACCACAGACTCCATACTCAAAATCACCTGTCGCCAAATGGCAGACAAAACCTGGATTTTATGTGGCTGCATTATTTTTGTTTCTGTCAATGAGCATCATTTTACAATTTACTGCCAGGAATGTATTGAAGTTTCAAATGTCAGATGTTCATAAATATACTGATTGATAGTTGATTAAGAGTTTCTGCCCCATTTAAAGCTTGACTAATAATAATAATAATATAAGACATGCACCATGGTGGAGCAATCAAAAGGCACACTGTCTAAATAAACTACAAGATGTTTCTCTGTGAAAAAACAAACACCAAATTCCATTTACTGTCAGCGAACTAAGTTAGGCAAAACATTTATGATAGTGTAATTAGATATTTTTTGTCTTTTAGATATTTAGATTTTTTGATATCTTTTGAAATAATGATTTTCACCAAGATTATTAAAAAATATGCATGGTTTGTTAAACATTTACATTTTTTACAACATTTTGCAGACACCCTTATCCACATTGACTTGTAACTCATACAGTCTTACAATTCAAGCAATAGTGGATTAAGGGCATGGCTTAAGGATCCAACTGTGTCAGCTTGGCAGAGGTGGGATTTGAACCCTAAACCATGGGGTCTAGAGCCCAGTAACTTAACTGCTAGGCTACCACAGTCCCAAACATTTCATTACCACAATTTAATGTTTGTTAGTTTATTTAACATACACTATCAGCATCAGTGGCCATTTTAGAGACACGCACAAAGTTACATTTATACATATAAAGTTATCTCAAATCTATTCATACTCAAGTCAATGCCAATTTAGGGCAATTGTTAACTGTGAGAGGAAACCGGAGTAACTGGAGTGAACTCACACAGATACGGGGTGGACATGCAGACTCCACATAGAGAGCGCCCAGGCTGCTCCACCCTGGGATTAAACCTAGGACCATCTTTCTTTGAGGCAGCAGTGCTAGGCCACTGAGCCACCATGCCACCCACCGGAAACTAGGCTTCTTGTGAAGCCTTAAAGCAATAATCTATGATGCACTTCGTAATTGTTCTGCACTCAGTTTCTGTGACCAAACACTGCATTTCTTATACTCAGCATTGCATGTTTGTTTGTGCTTTTGTACTTTCTGGTTAAGACATTGAAAATCACTTGTCTGATGCAAAATGTCAGTTTGGTAAAGATCTTGCTCATGCAAGATAATCACCTTGTATCCTCTTGCTGATCCACTATTTTAAGATTAAACAGGTACAATCCACCAAAGGCTTACATTTAAAAATGATTTTGTTTCAGTTAATTAGTTTAAATCAATTTGGATATAATCATTTTTAGTAACATATTAGATTTGTTTGATCATACACTAAGCTATACATTTGGAAAGTGCGACATGCCCTGACATGCTAAGTTCTACATTCTTTAACAACACAGATTTTTTTAAAGCAACGTGTGCTTATGTAAAATGTGTTGTTTACTACATTGAACACTTAAAATATACACAAATTTTGTAAAGCTTTTCTGTAAATAAAATCTTAGCACGGTATAATGAGCATGCAACTAGAAAATCTGGAAGATCTGTTTAGTGGCAGAACGTGCAGATGAAATTCAACGGAATAATCAATAGACAATTATTTTCATTCATTCATTCATTTTCAAACATACTTACTCCAATTGCAGAAAACATACACACCCATGCACTCATTTACTCATAATTGAACACTTGAGAGAGAAACTCACCAAACATGTGTGTTTGGAATAGGGAAGAAACTGGAGTTCTCAGAGGACATCCAGGCAATCTCTACACAGATGGAGTCTGCACCAGAATTGAACTGGGGGTCTCTGGAGGCGTGACGAGACAGCAATAATCATTCGTGCTGTACTGCCTGGTGTGTGATAAGTAATGTTTAATTTTCATTTATGCAAAGCTCCTCCCTATTTCTGTCAAGAGGTCACTGACTGCAGACCATCTTAGCCATTTGAAGACCAACATGTAGCCACATGGGACCTGCTATAAAACCGATGCTTTAAGCAACTTTTAACACAGTATCAAGTTAAGTGGCTTAAATAAAATATTGTTAAATGTTTAAGTGAAACCACGTTTTGGTCAAACGATCAGCGTATGGCATTATAGTCCTCTCAGAGTGGTTCTAACAAGTCTCAAAAGAAACCACACTAAAACATCACAGCATAGCTCAGATTGGAACAATTTATGACATGGTTTTATTTTCTGGTTTAATGTGGTATACAATTTTGAATACGTGTGGATGTTAACCTGTTTTCACCTAATTTTTCTAAATTCAGGTTCCCTGTAGATTATATGTTAGTAGTTTTTTTTTTTAAATCAGAAATAAGAGAAACAGTGAATGTTGATGAACTGGCTGTGAATAAGTTAAATAAAACTGTGTAACAAATAGACAATATGTGTATTTGAAAGTCAGTCAGAAGAATTAACATGTAGTCGCAGTCATTATTCTTTCCTACACTGTAGAATGAAATTTTTATACGTTGTGACTGCGAAGTATTTAAACTGTTATTGTTATGTTTTACTTAATCCGGGTGAATTTGAATTATATCGTTACAATAAAAAGGAGAACAACGCTTTAATCTGTCACCTTAAGGCATGGAAATCAACTAACCTATTAAGTTGTGTTGTTACCGTGATGTGAAAGAATATGATGCGAATTTGAGCGTCAGTTTGGTTTATGGATTTTGGTTTTATAACCCTAGAACATGTTTAACTTGTAATGTTAGAGCATGTATCCATGTAAACCATCGCCAGGACGGGTTGGGATAGTGATGTGCGCGCCCTCTAACGCCCCCCGTCCGTAACCCCACTTCCCCTCCCCGTGCGGGAAGGAGGCGCCAGGGGAGCCCTGGCAAAACCCCCGGCATTCACACTGGCTTTTTTTGCGTTACATCACCAGCGGCAGGCATAAATCGGACGAGCCATGGTGCGTCTCAGTTGGGCGCGTACCGACAGGACGCGAAGAAGCAACATGCGGAGTGCGGGCAGTGCGGGGAAACGGGCACGCAGCAGCCAGGAGGCGAGCGCGGCGCGCAACCGAGCCATGCGCTTACCAAAGCACCGGTGCCTGGCATGACCTTCAAGTAGACGACTTTTATCTACTGCTGCCAAATCGACTTATTGTGGAGTGTGCAGTGTGCACTTCGGAAGCTTTGGACGTCGGACGTTTGGACAGGATTTACCAGTGACTTTAAAGCGCGTTTGCTATGGACCCCAATATGGATAACGCCCCCCATTTTCTGGCCATGTGCTTGCTGTTTTTCGCGCTCGGCTTTCGGATAGAAGGCGGCTCGAGTCAGCACATCAGCCACTACCTGCAGCGTCCTGTCCCGAGCGACATTTTGCCTTTAGTGCCACTCAAAGAGGACCCCGATCCCGTATTCGATCCCAAAGAGCGCGACCTAAACGAGACGGAGCTGCGCGGCATGCTCGGTGCCGACTTCGACGCGCGCTTCATGTCTGTGGCTTCACCCGAGGACAAAAAAGAGGATCTGGAGCAGATGTTGCAGCGTCCTACCGGCCCCATGCCTAAAGAGATCCGCGCTTTAGACTTCGACACGGCGCACGATCCTAAGAAACAGAACAAAAAGCTGCGCAGGCGCCTGCAGCTGTGGCTGTGGGCGTACGGCTTTTGCCCGGTAGTGTACACTTGGCAGGACTTGGGCAGCCGCTTCTGGCCGCGCTACATCAAAGTGGGTAGCTGTTTGAGCAAACGCTCGTGCTCAGTACCCGAGGGCATGGTGTGCAAACCGGCCGATTCCAAGAACTACACGGTGCTGCGCTGGTACTGCATATCCAAGCGCGGCGTACTCAAATGCTCCTGGATCCCCATACAGTACCCCGTTATATCAGAGTGCAAGTGCTCCTGTCCGAACTGAACACCCATACACTCACATAAACACACACACACACACACACACACACACACCCTCATGCCCTCACATGCACTGCTCCAAGTGTAGGAATGTTTCTGCGATGTATATGTGGTGTTATTTTTATTATTTGTTTTCCTAGAGGTCAGTATTTACCTATATCCAGCGTCTACTGTATTTTTCGAGCATACTCTGGGTTAATGTATTTATGTTTCGCGCACTGCGAAGAAAAACATTTTAAAGGACACTTTTATTGAAGGAATTATAATTTTTTTTCCATTATTCGGAAAAATATATGTTTTTTATAGACCTCAGATAATGTATGACTTATGTAATGTAATTTTGCAGCTTGGTGTGCTGTGAATGGAGTAAACATGAGTGTGTAAATTAAGAGATATTTATTCTTATTTACATGTAGTCCAAAGTCATTTGAAATAAAACCACTTAAACAGCATTACTGTTTTCCACCTTTATTTTGTAATAATTCTGTGCTGCGGGTACGTGACTTACCCTGTTTTAATACTATCTGCAAAGTTGAAGTGTCAAAACTGCGCAAGTGACATATGCCTAGGTGTTAGGCATAGTGCTTACCTCTAAGAAGGAGTGGATCATTAACTTCAGGGTTTTTTTTTTCCACAGACGCCATCCATCCTCAGGCAGTCTGAAGGGTCTTTGTAAAAGGATTAAAAGTTAAAGACCTTCATTTTCAGATTCTTTCATTTAATCTGTGTGGCGCCTGAAACATAGTGGATGGATGATCACATGTAAAAACATTCTCGCTCTGTCTGCAGCCTAAAGTCTCCTGGCAAGAAAAGAACAACTTGACCCTGGTGAAGAATGAAGACGCTGAAATAGCATTCTCTTTCGATTAACTTTAAAGCTTTTTATGTGACAAACTGTTATAGGACTGCCATGATTTTTCTTTTTAAATTCGAATAAGCTGAAATAAGTATCAAAGCCATCTAAAACTTTTTAATCACATTAGTCCTATATGAAGCCTGTTTTTCCTATGCATATATTTTGAGAAGTAATGAAACTGTGCTGTTGACTGATTTGTTGTAAGTTTGACATGTTGATAGTCGTCTGAGAGGGCAGTCATAACATGCTTTGGACTACGTTACACAGCCTACTGCACTGTGGGTGTTTGGCAGTTTTCAAAACAGACATTAAATTTACCCCATGTAGAGTAAAAAACACTAGGCCTCTTTGTGTATATAATGCCAAACCAAAAAAGACTAGACTCATGGATTATAAAAACATTTAGCTGGTTCTGGTACCATAAACAATGCATTAAAATAAAATATTATCTGATCTCTTTTTTTTAAATGTAGCCCTAGATCTTGAGACGTTTTCTTATTTTTTCCTGTTACTGGCTCAAAAATGTTTCTTTGCTTTCTACTAACCTAATAAACCCACAAGGCTTCAGACATTGTTGCTTAAAATAGAGAAACACTGTTTAACAAGGGCCTTCCAGTACAATCACAGCCCCCTTTCCACGCTATTATTGATTCATCATTTGTAATATACACTGTTACACATTAGCAGGCGGCATTAAGGATTCGTCTGTACAAAGGAATCATTAAGTTCTGCAGCCATAAGCTAAATGCTGATAGCTTCTTAGAAATGGTGTCTCCTTCAGATTTCAGGCCATCCATTCCGAGTAATATAAGAGAAAGCTCTGTATCATTAAACCGCAGCATGCCACCCAGGCACTGGCATCTGTCCGGAATCACTAACAATCAGGTGTCAGACACAGCACTGCAACTGTGAGGAGGGCTTGCCTGGCCACCCACAATTTCACTTTCACCATGCCAGAAGGGTAAAAATCACTGCTTTTAAACTTTCACACTGGCTTTTTCCAGCCACGCCTTGGCAACAAAATGGATTCTTATTGCTGGTGTTTGTTGCTTGGTAACTAGACCAACTATCTTTCCACAGGAACGTGGGGTACCAGTTGTGTGCCTGTACGAAAACAGAGAAACGTATGCTTATACCTCCCATTGTTTTGTTATCAACACTACCACACTCACTGCTATTTTCTTTGCCAGATCTGAACAGAACCCAAATGATTTTGAGGTCTGAAAAATTCCTTCTGCTTGCAAATGTGGGGACATTTAAAGATATGCACTGCACTGACCATAAAGGAGTATATTTTGCAGAATCAGGGTGACATGTCAAAATCCATCCAGTAAAAGCTTATGTAGCCCAGGACACAAGCAATAATGTTTTCAGAACTGTCATAAAAATAAAATTTTGCAGCCATTGATTTGTCAGCATTGCTGTTTAATGGGAATGGAATGTATTGTTAGAGCATCATGTGGAAAACAGGCGTAATTATAGCCTATATGTTGATGCATGTCTCGTGAACAGACATGAATCAACATAAGCCATAGCTGACATGTGTTGTTCTTTAGTCTTTATGAAATTCCAGGGACTTTACATGTAATAGCTTCTTGGTTTATTAGCTTTTACCTTTACAACATATGTGTGGTAAATGGCACTTTTGTAGCAGTCTGGGCTTTCATTACTATTTTTCATAATATTTTTTCATAGTGGGCTTTCAATTTGCTTATGATAGTATGCATAATTTCCTGATATATGTCATTATATGACTGTAATGAGAAAGTAATCGCTACGATGTGTTTAAAACAGAAACCGATCAGAACTGCACACACCAGTTTGATCTCTTGTGCATGGTTGTCATATTCTTGAAGTGAGTCAGCTAAGTGCACAGGTGTTCAAGACCTGTCCCATTGCTCAAAAGTTTTCTTTCTGTACAGCTTGGCCGTAGGTTAGATTCTTCTCTGTCTGAATCAGACTTTGCATTGTGTAACTAAGAAACGGAGATTAACTTCAATCTGGTGCCTTGTTACCTCTAGGTGTAGTAAAAGTTTTTGAGTATTGGCACTACTGTTTACTGCCACTGACAAAAAATGATGGAATCACCATAATTTCATGGCTGTTTATCCAGGTTTTTACTTCATATCAAGTCTCAGATATGACATAGTTGTTGTTATAGTGGAACAATGCCCCAATAAAATTAATGTAAATTATTTAAATGAATGGTGTATTTTTCCAGAGCAAGTAGAGGACAGAATTATGGAATTACTCAATGTTGTTGGGAAAAATGGAATTGAGTGCTTGGCAGGACATTGCTGCTGGACTTTAGGCTTGTGCCATTTAATGATACATGTAAAGATGGCTGCATGAAGAAAACTAATCTTAAATTAATGTTCCCACTTATTTATAATATTCTTTGCATGCCAGCAAAGAACCATGAGAGATGCATTCCATTACTTCAGCAGTCAGTTGTTGAAATTTTGGACATATTTTATTTCATTGATAGAAATAGGCTTGGTGATAATGAAGGTATTATTTTAGGATGATAATGTGTCTTGCCAGAGAGTAAAGAGTGTTAAAGAATTTCTTCAAGAAAGGCATATCAACTCAAAGACATGGACAAAGAAAGAAATGAATCCTTCTTCAACATTGAGTAATTCCATAATGTTTCCTCTACTTGAGCTGGAAAAAATGGCATTAATAAAAAATAATTTAAGTTTTTTTCTGTATTTATATTTGCTGTTTGCCAGAATGTCTAGCTACTTAAATGGTTGCTCTGATCTGTGATTTGTTTATTTGCTATGAAATAAAAAAGCTGGGTCAGATAAACATGGTCAAACATGGCCAGATCGGGCAGAAACTGGAGGCGGATGCAGTAAGCTTTATTAAAGCTATCACAGGAAAAAGGGCAGAGCAAAGTTCAGAGTCAGACAGTCCAGAGTTCAAAACCAGATAATCGGCCCTACCATGCAGAGAAGCAGATAAGTGAGATAATATGTGGAGTCAGGAAGCAAAGCAGGGTTCACACACGGGTTCAGTTGTTGTAGTGGATGCTCAGATGAAACTTTGCAAATAATAAACGTGTGGCTTTAAAATGTCTGTGGAAAAATGACCTGATCCAGGACTGGTGTGTGCAATCAGAAGCTCAGGGAATGGGAGCGAGGGAGTGAATGACGTAGTAAAATAATGTCGGAAATGCAGATCGGGAGTGACACGGTCATGACATAACCAAACAAGGAGTCCTTAGAGGCTGGATGAGACAACCTTTATTACCAAGACGACTGTGTGGATAGGCACCAGAATGACCTGTGTGCTCTGTGTAGAAGTCTTGGATCAACACGTGATCAAAGATGTGGCGAGCTTGGATGCAACAGTGTTCTTCAGGAACATAATACCTCCTAGTTCAACAGGTGTTGGAGGCCACGGGCTTATTGTGGGAAGTCTAGAAGGTGAAATACAGTGTGGACAGGAGGTCTGTTGATCTGTAGCGGGGGGTGGGGGGGCTTCGTCCAGGGGCACGAGCTTGGGCATGGACGAATGTAAGGACAAGCTATGGTGAGAAACCTTCAAAAATATGTGACTTTTTTATTTTATTTAATTACTGGGAATGGCACAATCTGAATGCCACTCTGTGGAATGGTATATCCCTGGTTGAAAGCCACACATAATTGCTGGGGTGAAAGAGAGGGCTGCTTAGGCAAAGAACAGGATCTGAGTGGTGTTCAGATCCTAATCGTACTCTGAATGGATAGCACAGGTGGACTGACTGAATTGTCCTCAATGGAGGTGAGACAGAGATTCTTGAAGCCACGGTGGGATATCGTAAATAGCAACCTGGAAAAGAAAAAGGACCAGGGAGTCTGGCAGGGATTTAGCCTTTTTGCAGTCCTGAATTGTTTAAGAGTGCAGTAGCGATTGCACATACATTGATATATTGAGAGGTCTATGGTGCCATTCCTATATACATAGCTTGATGACTAAAAGTTCCTGATCGCTCACATTGTAGTTCTGCTCAGTAGATGTGTGCTTATGGGAGAAATAAGTAACCAGGAAAAGTTTCTCGTTGGCAGTTTGCAGTTTGCCCTTTATCTGAGACAGAACGTCACCGAAATAATGTCAGACATGTGTACCTCGAGGACAAAGGGACAACTAAGGTCAGGATATTTGAGGATCAGGGCTGAGGCAAAGGTTTTCTTGAGGCAGTGGAATGCTTGGATAACTTGGGGACAGAAATGGAAGGAATGGGGGTTTCGCTTCATAAGAGCTGTGAGAGGTGAAACTGAATAGAGCTGAAAGTAAATCTAGAAATTAGCTAATCCAAAACATCACTGGAGTTAGGTGCTAAAAGTCTGTGAAAGTCTGAACTGAAGTAGGACCAGTGTGTGTGTTCAGAAGGTCGTTAATGGGAATGAGGGAGTAAATGACATAAGGGATGATGTCCTGGGAATGATGCATGCTGGGATATGCAGTCTGGGTGTGACGTGTGGTCTAAATGTGGTTATTCCATAATGTGTACTTTACTGTTCAGTCTACCTTCTACTTCATCCCCTTAAAAAACCTACACATTATCAATTGAAAAAATGTGCATTAATGCACATACTATTCAGCTTCAAAGCAAAACCTGCTGATTTAGGCTTTACGATGTGTTATCACCAAGGCAAATAAAATCACCCTGAATGCACATAATGTTGTGAATATTAATTACTTATCAAGATTGTGACAGGTAGGCAGACAAGTAGACCCTGAACTTGCGTTTTTGCCAAGTCTAAGACTTCTCTATTTCTATGCTTAGAATGCTTACTTTATAAAAGCCTTTAAATACTTGAGTCAATTGTGGCTTAATCGAACCACAAACTTCATCTCCTTTTGTTCTGCCTGGCTTATGGCAGGAAAAATTGGCAGCATCCCCCCTGTAATTTTCTCCCCATGGCCAGGCCTATGAAGGCTCTGTGCCATCATTCCACCTATTCCTTTCTGTATTACTAGTATAATTTATATAGCACTGGCAAAGGATTTTCCTCTGAGTTCATAGCATTTTTCAGTGGTTGCAACTGTCTCTTACACACTCCTCTTTGACGATTTATAAGAGAAAGCTTTGAGGCACAGGTTGGATGGAGGTTCTTTGATACGGATTTTAGCAGCCTTGTATGGTTGGATTCACTGCAGGTCAGATGAGAGCATAGTCCGCATCACAGTAAAGCAAATCAGAAGGGAAATGTGTAGTAAGCTTAATATGTACATTTAGCGAAAGTTGTAACTCTCAGCTTACAATATTTCATGTCCAGTTTCTTCATACGAATGTTTTAGGTGCTGGACTGCAATCCATTCTGGACGTCTTGACTGACAGTCGAGGCACAGGAACCATCTACATCGGTTATCTGTGCAGGACTGAGATCCATCCTGCATCAGCCTGTAGCTGTTTGGAAGAGGCTGGACTGGTGTTGAAAGTATTGGCAGCACAGATCCATAATAAATGCACCCAGCAGACTGTGGCGCCACTCTTGTATATGCATGTGTGTGAGTGAATATCTGCCTGTCTGCATTATGCGCAAGTGTGTATGTGCATATCTGCTGTCTGTACTATATTAGAGTGTGCACGCGCATGTGTGTGTGGGGTGTGGGCGTGTGCATTTGTGCCTGCCTGCAATTGTGTAAAATGAGGTGTTTCAACAGGAATGATAGACCACTTTCTAAAATGCCCTTATATGCAGACTTCTGATTATACATTCTGCAATGGAGCGCTTTTCCAGAGCATGGAGACGAGTAATGGAAGATTAGAACAGTCATAAAGAACAGTGGCATGTTGAGCATGTGTTGTGTGCTTCTCAAAGTAAACACGTGTCACCCTTTTTTTTGATAGATAGAGGCGGCGTAAGAATTACTTATCCAAATTTCAAAGCAATTCTATCTTTATTAATCCCTCTCTTATCCCTGCTTCTTTCTTAGCCAACAACACCAATCAGACAAGACAGTGCTGTGTTTCTGCGGTTTCTCCAGTTGCTGAATAGCTTTTACTGGAGGAATCCTGACTCAAAGCATTCTGACACCCCTGACATGTCTCAGCATACACTACGTGCAAGTGTTCCAAACTTGTCAAAAAAGAATTACAATCCTACGTTGATGAAAGACATGAAATGCATACCTACAGTCTTGCTCTTAATGTCTTGGTGTGGCAGTCCTTCATAATTTTAAAGTGTTTGTATTAATATTTAATTTTTCCGTTTTCAAATGTAGGCTCAAGATGGAAGCGAAACCTATGAAGATATCCTGCTTTGTTAGATTTGGATGCAAGATGTCGCAATTAAAGCAGTAAACTTAATGAACTAAGGTGTTTCGACGCAATATTGCTTTGGAGACCTTGGTTCTATTCGGGACACATTTCAGTGACAATGCGCCGCCTAGTGGTTCATCGGAGAGCATACTTAGTGAAGTCATAATTTATGACACTTTTTTTTTTCGCCAGCACGGAACACATTTATCTGACGTAACTTGTGTGTTAGTACAACAATATAATCATTTTCAAAAGAGAGAAATTTCTGAGAGCAACTTTAACTAGTGAAATATAGATTAGAAAAAGACAGACACTGTGATTATTGCTTATTGCAGTTAGTTTTCCGAACTAAATTTTTCTTTTGCTGATATATGCATAGTTTTCGAAAGTCTCCAGTATGTGTTGAAAAGATTTACATGACCAGTCACTACAGAACTAAACACTTCAAGCAGCCACTATCACAGACAAAACATCTTTGTGTGGGCTATGTCACTTACACATCACTGCTACAGGCTCCATTATGTAAGACATTTTGACTAGATAATATCTGGAAACAACTAATAAGAACGTGATTATCCTGTTCAGAATATGATGGGAGCTCTGAAGTCTAAACTGACAGATCATTATACATGTCATTTGATGAGCATGTAAAGTTCAGACTGTATAGATTACACTGGCTGATGTGCTAATCAATAATTCAGTTTTTGGTGTTTGTAATTATGTCTGAATTATGTTTAATGAAAATGATGCCATAACCATCAGCTACCAAGCAATATAAATATGTTTCTTTTGAGCACCATATCTTATTGCCCATATGGGTATGTTCAGGCACATTAAAGTCTTCTCAAGGCCTGTCTGGTATGAAGTATTTCAAGTCATGTGTCTGTCATAACAGAATGAGAAAGAGATTTATAACCTCCTATTGAGACCATTTCCCCCCACGCACAAAGTCGATATTACCTCCTAAATCTTGCGGCTATGGGAGATTTATTCAGGCTGGCAGGCAAGGGCCAGGCAGCAGAGGCGAAGCCTGCACCCACATGTTGGCATGAAGAAAAACTATCGTGGATTAACGCCTTGTTTCACCTCGAAGGCATGTCTTGCCATAACTGCTTGGGCGGGATGACTGGGGTTGGACTGGGCTTGCATGCTGTGTGTGTGGATGTGGAGGTGTCAAGTAAGTTTTTCTTTTTTTGCTAGAGAAGAAAGACAGCCCTGCAGGCACGTTGTGCTGTGACACCACATTGACAGGTATGTCTTGGTGTCCTTGGCCAGCCTAGCTAGCAAGCCTACTGGAGTAAATCTGCCGTCATGAGCTCCTCTCACCCCAGTGCAAGGCGACATGGTTCTTGTCGGCCGCCTCAGGACCAGGCCACTGGCAGACATGGAGTTTGCCCAAGACCACCAAAGCATCCTGACTGGTTCCTGTGAAATATTTCACATGGTTTGAAACCTCATCTATTCCACGAGGTGCACAGCTCATGAGAACTTCACCTATTCCCAGTGCTGTGCAGTTGATATGGCTGAAGTACACTTTAATATGAATAAACAGCTCACATTCTCAGCTATGTCAGTGTTCTTCAGTGAGGTGTGAAATTATTCACAGCAAGTAAAGGGAATCACACATGTTGTTACGTCACATTTATTAAGTACTACATTTGTTTAAAACTAGCAGGCCAGAAAGATTTTAAAATACTGAAGGAATGACTAAGAATCTAGATATATACATTAATTTAAGACAAATGAATTAAGATTTATATATCTGCATGTGTGGAAAGTTATGAATATACAATTAGTCTGAATTTGTTGCCTGTTTCTTATATACACTGCCCACAACAATTAGTGGATATTTCAAAGTGAATATGAAACGATTAAAAAAGAAGCATTTTGATTTTATTTCATTAAACAAAATAATCATAAAGGCAAATGAAAAGTCAAATAAAGTTATTCAATTATCCAAATGAGATGCAAAGCCAATTATCGTGGTTGAGTAGGCAGTGATATATTTATGGGAAAGAACAAAAGTATGCTAAACTGGACAAGAGTGCCACACATTGACTGTTCATTAAGGTATATGGTCACCCAAGACTGCCAAAATACACTGACAGTCATGGGGCATGGACAGGATTGTCCAGCAGTTCTTGTGGGATCCTCTTCATATAAGATATCCCCTCTTTTTTGCACCACTGAATTTAACATTTCAGCACAAATGAAGTCCAGCCAATTATGCACCATACATCTTTTGTGCAACCAGAAGTGCATAATATTTCAGTTATTTATTCTGGAATAACATTTAACATTATATACATATCTGTGAGTGGCAAAAGTATATGAACTTCTAAGATTAGCAGTTCTTTTGAAGATGGAATTAGAATTAGTGGGATGGCAATTAGGTATTAATGTGCACTGTATTTTATTCAAACAAGACAGGGATCTATCAAAAACCTGATAATCATGTAACATTTTAAGGAAGTGTATCATGGTAAATACAGGAGATTTCAAAGCCATTGTTCTGACCTTATGACAACAGAAATGGAATGGTAGCAGTTAATAAGAGGAAACTCACCAACACCCCAGAGTTTAAGCTGTCCCGTGGAAAGAATGGGCTAAAACTCCTCCAAGCCAATGTGCAGGACTGATCAACAGTTACCAGAAACATTTAGAAATATAAAACAATTCTTACAAGTTCACAAAGTTTCTGTGTAGCACTGTGTACTACTCTGTTACATTTGTTTAACTTAGGAGGGAAAATGTACTTCTTAGGGTATGTTTAGAGTATATTTTTCTTTGTTGGCTGATTTTCTTGTTTTCTTGTTTTCCTGCTGTTGATTTTTAAATATAAATCTAAAATATATATAAGTACACTGCTCACAAAAATTAGGGGATATTTTAAAATGAAAATAAAGCGATTAGAAAAGAAGCGTTTGATTATATTTAATTAAAAAAAAAATTCAGAAAAGCAAATGAAAAGTCAAAGAACGTTTTTTGATTATGCAAATGAGATATGAACGTAATTGTCATAATTGGATAGAAAATTACATTCACAGAGATAAACGGAAGAATTTCAAGCAGTGTATGATCTTAAGTTACTGTATATTTGGAAAATTATTATCTTAGACAGTAGGTAATGCATATGTACATTTAGCAGGCTCAGGTATGTGTGTCCTCAGCACTGAGCACCGAGAAAGATTACAGACTGGATTACAGATTACGTGGGAGTTAAATAAAACAAACATAGCATTAATGCCATTGCAGACATGGCATTTTTTCTTCACTGTCTGTTAATTGTGCCTGTAGTATGTTTTATTGTAAAATGCTTAAATTTGAATATCATATCAAGACACTAAAACTGATAACTCTTGCTTCCTGACATTTATATACCCCACAGCATTCTGGAAAATTGTTCAAATAGGGCACATTCAGGTAGCAGGAGCTTTACTTCCCTTATTGTACACTTGGTATTTTCTACTCTTCACCAGTTGATTCACGGTACCTAATTTCCCTAAAACCTATATACTTTTAAAACCTAATAATATATCAGTCTATGACATTATCACAATCATAAAAGTGACAAATGAAACAATGACTGTACTTACTAAGTTGGTGAGAGCATAAATTTAAACAAAAAGAAAAGAAAAAAACAAATAAACTACTTTTGGATTTTTACTGTCAGCCATCTTATTTGACTTACAGATTTAATAATCATGTTTCTGAGTTCATGGTGACTTTAAGTTCTATCAGTCTCTTATCCAAGCTGAAATTAAAAGTGCACAAGGGATTTTATTGTCTTGGAAGTACAAGACTCATGACAGCCCTGGTGTTGAACATCATAAACATACAGAAACTTAAAAGAACAGAGGGAGAAAGTGAGATGGAAAGAGTGGGAGAGAATCCAAAGAATGAGAGTGTTTGACGCTTCTTCTCCGTGTTGATGGATGAGTCGTCAGAGTATTAGTGTGTCCCAGTCTGGTGCCGGATTGTTGTCATAGTGTAAACGTGCCGTTCCGTCGTCCAGGGCTTCAGAGTGAAATTCCCTTTTGTTTACGCTATGATGCTCAGTGGCAGACTTCACAGTCATAACAGCTTTACTAAGACAGTTAACACAAGGCTGCGATCAGGCCCTGTGGACAGTGTACGGTTTGCATCATATATGATGAGTTAGATAAAAGCAACAGAGGTTTGTAGGTATGGTATCGAAACTTGCAGGCTAGAGCTAGAAATCTCAGATAGTTGCAGTAACTAATTCTAATTATAGGCAGCGAATGGAGGGAAAGATGTTATTGCGTTGGAAGATGGATTGAAGTCTGGCGCGTGTGCCAAGGGGGAGACTCCACATTTCCAGACTGGCTCTGTTCTGCTCTGGTGGGTGACTGAGTGTGAGGGTGTTTGTGTGTGTGTGTGTGTGTGTGTGTGTGTGTGTATACGCGTGCAAAGGGGGTTACACTGCTGCACACTGTTCAAACTGTTTATGCATACCAGCCTGCTCTGAGTGCCTCTTTGTCATGAGCTGTTTACATAAAATTATTTTGGGAAAATTCCACATGACTGGACAGGATTTCACTATAAATCATTGAATCTGCAGCTTTGTGTAATGATAACTTCTGTCAGTCATTTAGTCCTCCTTAATGGCCTTTCTTTTCACGCTTTTTTGCCAAAGCTCACTGGTAGAACATAGCCTATGTGTTACAATTTCAGAAATGTAAGCTATGAAGTGACTTTGTAAGTCTTACAAATTTGAGTGTTTATTTTACTTCCATTGTTGAAGTTTGTTTATCTGGGATGGTTTGCTATGGCAAGTTCTATGATTTGCTATAGGGACTAGAGCTCCACTAGATGGCACTACAGAACTAGCGCACAAACCACGTTCCATTAAACAAACAAATCAACAAACAAGCATGCAACATAAATAAAGAAAGACAAAAAAGACAGAAATCGTTTTGCCTGTATGCCAGGGACAATGACTCAGTGTTTAAACTAATGAAAAACTTTGCCAAGCTTTGCCTTTTACCCCAAATTTCCTCATTGTATGCCAAATAAATGAGTGTACATCATTTTATAATTCAGGATAGAAGCACTTTATAATTCTTAAATTAGTTTATGACATTAAAATATTTACACAAATGATGCTAAGCCACACTAAGTGCACAGAACAATCAGTTCATCTCATTAATTGTGAATGATAACCATTTCCCATTCAATTAAAATAGACTGCGTAAACATATTCAACATATGGCCTCATTTTCTTGTGTTCCATGCAGCAATGAAAATGTATGGACATGATTAAATGTTAATCACAGAGGTGTTTGCTTTGAGTCATTTATGTCTTCATAAACATTGTCAGATCCATTCCTAAAGAAAAAGGAGGAAACAGTGGTCATTTTCAGAGTGGTTCCCTCTGATCTACAACAAACATGAGTGCATGATTAGCTGTACCTTTTGTTTGCTTTACGACGCTTATAAACGCTGTTAGATAGGGTGACGATGCAGACAACTACCAGAAACACAGCCACTGCAGCCAGGCCAGTGAAAACACTCTTCTGAACTTGATCTGTGGAAACAAATTGTACAGTGATTATGACAGCATGCAATAGGTTTTTGACTGATTTGTCTAATACTCTGGTCCATAATTCCATACTTTGTACGCAGAGCAATTATCACAGTTTTGCATACATACAGTATTGCAGCAATGCTGGCTTTCCTTGTGGGTGTTCCCGGTCCCAGTATGCAAATTAGTGGCTTGAGGGTCTCTCTATTTCGCCGTATATGTGTATCCGTGTGTACTGTTTTATGTTTGTGGTGTCTTAGGTATTTTATAAAAACTCATAATGCATTTGTATGTAATATTTGCTGTTAATAAAGTTTGGCAATGCAAACAAACTTTGTGGCTGGAGTGCTGCATCTTGGTGCATGTATATGCTACGATATGACATTAAGATATAACAGCTGTTAATTATAATAAATCTTTATAATTGTACAAAATCACCAGTTAATCTTATATATAAAATTTATCTGATACAGCCAAGGTTCAATATCATGGTGAAGATAAAGAGGTTTGCTTATCGAGTAAGCTGTGACCAGTAAAAAAGTGTAGGTTTTATTTGTAAATCAAATGTGATTTAGCTGTAACAGGAGCTAGTGGTTGGGAAGTGAGAAGGATCAGGGTATTTACGGATGATACCTGTCCCTGGCTGGTTGTTTCTCTTTTGTCTGTTTTGTACTTTTCATAGCCATGCATGAACCTAAGCCACTAACACATACAAGCTGGAAAACTGTTTTAAAAGCTATTGCTAATTTATTAATAATTTCTTAAGACCATGCAAAATGCATCAGGCCACAACACTGCTTGTTGTCATAATAATAAGAAGGATTTTGCAAAATGATATTTGGTCTCTATCATATTTTGGATGTATTATTTTTTTTTCTTCAGCACCAATGGATAATTATAAGAGTACCTAGGTTTAGTAGCCAGACAGACTCACAACGGTGCAATTTAGGACCACCAATTAATACTTCTGCAAAGTGGGAGTAACCCGAGTACCCAGTGTAAGCCACAGGAATAGGTGGAGGTCATGCAAACTCCACGCAGATGAAGTACAAGGTCATGATAGGATAGGACAGGATAGCCAAGGATCTCTGGAGCTTGTGCCACTATACCACCTTATCATATTTTGCTATCTACAAAATAGTATTTATGCAATCAGTATCCATCCATCCATTCATTATCTTCTGCTTAATTCACATGGGGTCGCGGGTCAGCCAGTGCCCACCCGCCAACTCTGGGCACAAGAGCAGGAGCAGCCCTAGACGGGGTGCCAATCCATTGTGCGCACACACACAGTCACACACTAAGGGCCACTTTTAGAGACACAGATTAACCTAACATTGGACTGTGGGAGGAAACTGGAGTACCCGGAATAAACCAATGCAGACACAGGGAGGACATGTGACTCCACACAGAAAGTGCCTGGGATTGAACCCAGAACCGTCTTGCTGTGAGGCAGTGGTGCTACCCACCGAGCCACAATGGGTTCTATATCTAGAAACTCATTTATCTGACTGAACAAGGTCCAATGTGATATAATCATTGTACATTAGGAGTTTTGCCTTGTGAAGTTTTTCATGTTGGTTGTGAAAAGTAACTCTGAAACGGTCATTCTTAAACCATTAAATATTCTATTGAGTATTTATGATTTGCTTAAAAAGGTTTTGTAGCACCAAGGACAGCATACAATTTGTAAACTACCAGCTAGTATAGCTGATAACTCGTATAAATAATGTTAAATACTTTTTTTAATCAGAGTTGGAGTTCAGCACTGGAGTTCTGCATCATAATCTTATTTATTTGTTTAATAGTAGACATACAGTAAAAGGATTAATGGCAGACTCTGACCCAGAGCAATAAAAGCTTCAAAGGGAAAAAAAACATGCCACGGTATTAGCTGCATCCCAAATCAGATGTAAGAGTAGCTTGATGTCAAATAGTCAATGGTATACAATAATAAAATAGTGTAAATTCATGTGTTGTATGAATTCTGATACACTGTCATTGGGGACACACATTTTTGTTTATTACAGCTAACAACAGCTGGTAATGAAATAAATCCTCACTTTTGCTCATTTCATAAACTATCATTATAATGGTTACATATAATGATATTTAGTCTACGTAATTTTATTATCTTAAAAAAGTCCATTATCAAGATTCTCCATTATCTAGACTCACACTAATAAAATCAAGGTCCAATATGATGCAGTCAAGGTACATATTTGATAACCATTGCTCGCATAACCATGCAAGGTGGCTTTGAAAACAGTCTTAACTCAAACTGACCCCACCTTTGGATTTGCATGTTCTCCCGCCAGAGACTAGAAGGTGCTTGACGTTATTCAGTTTGCCATCGTTGACCTCAGGCTTTATCCCCAACAGGTGACACATTAAGGGGTATACATTGACTGTCTCGAAGGGCCCCACCTCCAGGTTATTGTGGAAATCAGGTCCTACTGCCCTGAAGAAAGGCTTCATGTCTAATACGTCATTGTCAAATCCATGTTCTCCTTTATTGAATTGAAATGGGTAAAACTGGAAAGAGAAATGCAAAAATTAGCATTTATGACATATTCTCTTTTTTATTCACAATTTATTGGCATCTCTAATAAAGATGGGTTAATATTGTAAAGGTATAACAAAAACATAATAATTAAATTTACTTTAAGGATATGAAATAACCTTATGAACATTCTATTTTCTGAGCACATATCACAGATGTAGAGAAATTCTTACAGGCAAAAATTATACTGAATAACTAATTAGATGTGCCAGGTGAAAGCTTTTTCTTTCTTTGAATCAAAAAGCTTTCAACTGGTGTCAACTACAGTATACTGAAACTTTACTTGAACCAGGCTCTATGTCAGATGTGATGAAATCATTAGGTTTTTTTGGCAACAACCACTCAAGGTCGGTTTGGTGTCAATACAGGGTGCTTATGTGGTTACGTATATATGTGTTATTTATTCTACAAGTTATCATAAAGAATCAGTTGCTATTCATATTACATTTATCTGAATGTAACCCATGCCACTTTTAAATTTTCAATTTTGGATGCATATTTATATTTGCATAAATGAATGAAGTTTATATAAGATAAATGTTTATTTAGCATTTTGTGAAAGTTTAGTGCCACCACTTTGTAATAATCAAGTGTAATGCTGTTCCAGCAAAGGAAGAGTCGAGGGGGTGTGCAAGTTGTAGTATAAACGGCTCCAAGCTCGTAATGGCCCATACGAAAATAATACTGCCTATAACTATACACCTCGTTGTGCTTTATTCTTTGCTTTGTTTGCTTGTGCTCAAACACTTACCCCATTAATAACATATCCTTTGTCAGCATAGAGAACGATGGGTAAAATGCGTGGGTGCTTTGAATAATGAAGGTGAGCAGGCATTTCTTCCTTCAAATAGACATGTAGGTTAGGGTGACCATCTTTCAGGGCTTTATAGACCTTCTCCAGCATGCCCTCTTTAGGCAGCAACATCCCAGAAGGGCCATAGTCAACCAAGTGGAACGCAATATCTTTAAAGGAGAATCCAGTGATGTTTGACAGGAGGATCTCATTGACTCCTTCCCCTCTCATTACAGTTGTCATACCATGATCAGCTGTGATAATGATATTCAGCTGATCAGTAAGGCCATGGTTCATAGCAGTATCACGTATATAGCCAATGGTACGGTCAACTTGTCTGACCATATCACGCCTCTCCGGGGATTCTGGCCCATACCTATGACCTGTGGCATCTGGTTCACCAAAATAAAGTGAGACAAAATTCAAATCCTGGGATTTAAACCAGTCCATAACCTTATCCACATTTTTTCTCCATTCCGTTTCATTGGAGTAGTCATACATTGGAGATTCCACCTCTTGTACTTGTATTTTCTCCTTCTGATAGGTGGCAGCGGTTCCCGGAAAATGTAAGGAGCCTGTTTTGAGACCCTGGGAAATTTACAACATGAGTTTAAAAAAGGAACAATATACCTGACAAGTTTCGTAACACAAAAGTGAGACTCGGAGCCAGTGACAGCATATATTCTCCGAACAAAAAAAAAGTCACATGTGACTAAAACATACCTAATAGTGTGCTTAAATATGCAAGGTGGCAATTTTGTTTGTTCAGGGAATATATAAAGCATAATTGTCCTATATAAATAGGAAAAGTAATGTACTATGTACATCATATCAATGATAACTCAAATACCTAAATACCCTCTTTCAACAACAACAAAAAAAAACAATTAAACCCATGGAAACTAAAGTAATCCTGCAAACAGTATCCTATCACTAAGCCTATAATAGCATCCTACAAAGCACAGTAGGTTTACAGTTAAATACATTAAAAACTGTTTGGATGGTAACGTTACCTGTCTTTGAGCTGTTATCCATATAGGTAAACTGCCATTGTCCCAGTAGCTATCAACAAATTGAGTCTGGTAGTATTGTTTCTTCTCCTGTGTGGTTGTATTAAACCACATGTTGTGGATGACTCCATGATTTTCAATATAACGTCCTAAATGAAGATGTGTTTAGTTTATAGATATAAGCCTTTCTATTGCCAAAGTTTCAGCTTTTGTACAGCTAACATACACACATACATGTACATACATTAATTAAATAATTTAAGAACACCATCATTGTGCCTATACTCATTGGACATTTTATCAAGTGATTTTATCATAGTGCACATTGTACATGTACAGTTACTCTCATTACTCTCATTAGCCAATTTGACAACATGCAACCCCCATCCCATCCTTAAACAGCAAAGAGACCATCATAGCTCCATTACTGGACAGATGTTATTTGTATGGTGGTTGACATTTCTCAGAATGACAGTTACACTGACATGGTTGTGTCATTATTTGGGCAAAAAGATCTAGTCCACAAATATCAGTTGTATTCTAAACCTTACAAAAACTCAGTGGATCATCAGGAATGTGCTTAAACTTGACACGATGCATACAGGGTTTTAAAATATGAAGTTTTTAAGTGGCAGGAAGTGGCACTAACTTTTATGTTCTGAAAATATAGGGAAACATTCATCCAAGTAATTTCTTAATTAACTAGTTCCCAAAAGTTAGGAGACAGCAATCATAACGTACATAGAATTAACCTAGAGCTACTTCATGAAAATTAAATACGATTACTTTTTTAAAAATTATTTTCACAAAACTTAGGAGCTAAATATCTTTCATAATCTGTAGTAGATCTCAAATGTGTCATAAAGTGGAACTGGAGGAATATACTTTTACGACGGAAGAGTATATTAAAAAGCAAAATAAAACAAACTGCTGCAATAAATGTTTGGAGGCTGTATTTTCTGTCAAATTGGTGTAAGTAAATACTAACTGACCAAATGGATGTCTTTAATTCAGTGTTGCAATATATGTAATTCAGCAAATAGTGTAAAGTGTAAAGGTTTATTAAAATTTACATAAATATAATGTTGAACTGCTGTTCCTTTGTAAATTCAACAAAACATTCGATTTGGTGCCCAAACTTTAGGTATCATTTTAATCAACATTTAGTAATGAAACCTTTTCAGAAACCACAACCTCTAAACATTTGTGTTAGTCAGAGAACAATACTTTGCTGTTTGTAAACATGGATTGCAGGTGTTTCCTCACTTGATTTGACTCACCTACCTCTGAGGTAATTCTATTTCGTTTGCATAACGTCAATATATTATTATTACTACTACATGTGTAGGAAAATAAGAGACATTAAATGGTTGTAGTATATTGTTTGCAAAAATTAGCAGATATGTCAAAAAGAAAATCCCCTAATTAAACCTCCCCTAATATTTGTGAGCAGTGTATTTATAGGTACTGTGTGTGTTTGAGTGAATGTTCTATAAATTACTAGCAAATTTTCAATAACAATATTTATGTGAAACAATGAGAGCATGTATTCTCTGTATATGAGATGGACAGCAGAAAAGTCAGGTCAGGTCTTATCCAGAACAAAACATACTGTAAAGGGAAAAGGATCAAGGAACCAACTGTGGTCAAAATAACAAAAGTAGCAATTTGCTCTAAAGCTGTATTATTATTATTATTATTATTATTATTATTATTATTATTATTATTATTATTATTATTATTATTAATAATTATTATTATTAGTGACTGGCTATTGTCATCCCAGAAGTGACTGTGCCTGTGTCTGATAAACCCATAAAAGGAGAGCACAACTTTCAAATATTATCTGGATAGTAGCTTCCAATGGGCATGCCTCCAAAAGCCTAGAATTAAACAATATCTTAATATAAATACATTACATAGGAGTTTGGCAAGTAAGGATATGGTTATTGTTGAATGGAGCTTGGTATGTACCGCTGATGTCCTTGTGGGTTTTCTAAAACAACCCAAAAACAAGGCTACTCTAAACTTCCCTCACAAACTGGCACATGAATTATTTGATATGCCTTTCACTAGGATAGACTTTGCATCGTGGCCTGCACCTGAGTAATTGTTATATTGTAAAGACTAAAGAAAATAAACAATGATTCAATTTGTTTAAAAGATGACTTGGCTTTAACGGGTGTGATAGTATAAATTGTCAACTGTTCATTTTAACTAGATATATGGTCAATAATTGCACACAAGTATTCCCAAAATATTATTATTAAAGCTTATGCTCTATCAAACTCATGTTTTATTTCAGGAATTCAAAGATAACATTTTTAGGAAATTATGTTCATGCTGCTCTTTTGCAAGTTATCCAAACTGTGTATGCATTTTCACTTACCTGTGAGCAGAGTGAAGTGTGTGGGGCTAGTGATGGTTATATAAGATGGGGTCACGTAGGTGGCCTTTACTCCTTCTTCAGCCATTTTGTCCAAATTTGGGGTTTCCACATCCCGGTCATAATCCCACCTGAATCCATCAAAGGATATAAGCAGCAGCTTGTTCCTTACCTTGATACAGGGCTCCGTGACTGGAGCAGGGAGAGCTGGGGAAACTGCTAGCAGCAAAAGCACCAACCACATGGCTAGAAGAGCTGTGTCACACTTCCAGTGTTCAGTTAAGACAGTATGCTGCCCTTCTCTATGTACTGCCAGCCTTTTCAACATGGTTTCAGACTTTTATGACAAGACTATCTTATCTTAACAGCTATATCTAAGGTATATAAACGGCGGATTGTACTCTGTACATTTTTGCAGGTTTGTTAATCAGTATGTCTTATAAAGTATAACTATACAAACCGACTAGTACTGTTGATAATGATAAAGTTATTGGAAAATAATTAACACTTGAGTGATGCGATTCACCTTAGATCATTAACCATCCAGTAGTTGATTATTTACTAAGAACAACACAGCCAGTGCACAACCAATGGAAAATTGCCAATAGTCATATCTATTGATATTGCTATGGAGTGATAACATTACTTTGTTAAAGAACAACACTGTACATTTTAACCATTTGTTTTTTCTGTAATCATTTGGAATATCACTGATTCAAGTTTGTTGACTGATATTATTAGTTGATGAGTTAGTTCTCCTAAATTTTACAGCATTGAATTGCCTTGCGCTCCCATGAATGTGGGAGGTAACCCGGAGAAAACCAACCGAAGATCAAGACATTCTGGGTCTGGAATTGAAGTGCAGATCTCTGGAGTTACTAGGTCTAGCATTTGTCAATCCCAAAACCTATGCTCGCTGAAAAGTTTATTGGGCACACTTGTATACATATTTATTTCTGCAGTCACCTTATCAGTCGATCATGTGGCAGAAGCGGAATGCATAAAATCATGCAGATGAAGACCAACAGCTCTAGTTAAAATTTACATCAGCCATCAGAACAGAGAAATATTACTATAACTGCTGATCACCTGGGATTTTCATGCACATCAGTTCCTAGAATTTACTCACAATGGAAATAAATGTAAAACAAAAAACAATATCTGAAGGTCTGTGATGACAGAGGTCAACAAAGGATGCAATACACAAAAAATAATTTTTGCCCAATTCACCTCCTGTAAGCAAGAGCCCTTCTGCTCAGGCATACAGATGGTAGGGTCCGAATTTATTACAAACAGTACAAGTCCATGGACCCAGTCGGCCTTGTGTCAATAGTCCTGGCTGGAGGAGGTTGTGTAATGATATGGGGAGTGTTTTCCTTGCATGTTTTGGGGCTGGTAATACCAAGAATGAATTATGTAAACTTAAAGGCTGTTTCAGTGTTTTTGCTAATCATATTTATTCTTTCATGCCTAAATTTTACTCAACTTCTACTACCAAGCACTTCCCAGTCACTAAATACAATTGGAATGCCTTTGGAATTTGTAATGAAAGAAAAAAAACACCCGAAAGACTGCAAAAATTCTGTGATGCAATTAATTCAACATGCGGCAGAATCTCGAAGAACCGCTTTCAACATCTGGTAAAATACCTGAAATGGAAAATTAGATTTTCAGAGCAAAGGGCAACCCTACCCAGTATTACCATAATGTTCCAAATAAAGTGCTCATTGAGTGTAAGAAGTTGTACCCTAGCATCTCATGGCCAAGCTGTGGTTGCTCTGAAATATTTCTATGTCATAATTATAGTACTAACAGCTTGCCAGGGCAACTCTAGCAAAGCAGTAATTTGAGAAACTGACTTGTTGGAAAGGAAGGAACAGTGCCATATTGAAAGTCACTTAAATCCACTGACAGTGTTTATCTATTAGGACTGCATGGTTCTGTGCTTGATTTCAATACGCATTGCCAAGTTAAATTGATTAAATGTGTGTTATTGTTTATACATATTTTATGCCTTAATTATATCCTAGTGACCATTAAGACTTGTATCCAGTTTATCTGTATGATACTGGATTTAATGCAGTGGCTGGGTGCTCAGCAGAAAACAACATTAATTTAATAAGGAGCTATGTTCCTTGTATTTCACTAACAATGCAGTCAGTCAGTATATCTGTCATTAATCATGATTTCATTAATCTATTCATTAATTTTCTATACCAGCTTAATTCAGTTTAGGGTCATAGGGAGCTTAGAGTACATCCAATCCTCACACTGACTTGCAAACAGACATGCACATTTATAAAATGGGATACTGTATAGATTCCAGTTTATTTAAAACTTGTCTACGTAGGTACTCTGAAATCTCACACAGAGACACAGAGAGAACCTGCAAACTGATGTGTCAACAACTGAGACATTGTTCTACCCTCCAATTATGACTTTTGAACAAATGTAAAACAGAATATCCTAAATATTTGCATATCAGCTGTTCATTTATTAGGTTTCAGCAAAGTATAGAGAAATATGTGAGGATGTCTGAAATTCACACAAATTGCATATTTAACTTAGTATAGCAAAAAATATTATACTCATTTATATAGAACTGGTGTTCTGCCATGTTAGCATAAAAAGCTAATCTCGTTTCATTTCATTAGCTTTTGAAAGCAATGAATTACAATAGCTAAAATAAATAGCTCACTCACTTATGGGATATTTATTCTGCCATAATGTCTAAGCATTTCTGTCACTGCTACAATTAGATACACTTTAAATCTATCTTTGATACTATCTTAAAATTTACTTTTGGATGTGATTTATTGTTTGTGCAAGCATTAAACTACAATTTTATTTCATCTGTTCTTTGTAAGACGAGTCAGAGCACATAACATATATATACTACTTAGGCTATTTCCTCTGAAACAAAAATAGTTACATCTTCCTGTTCTTATACTAATTGATGGGATACTGGCTTAAGCATTAGGTAATATGTATATAGACCAATGGACAAAACTGCATAGAATAACTTTGAAATGGACTATCATAGGTTCGATGTGAAGCAGTGGAGCATTTCAGCGCCTGAAAGGTTTGACACCTTATATTTCCAACAGGGGGCGGCATTCACTTTGCTTAGAATAACAAACAAACAAACAAAAACAACAAACAAACAGAAAACAAACAAAAATCATATTTAAATGGCTTAGAAAATATTTACTATTTTACCACAATAGTTGACATCCACACACTTCATACTGCTTCGTGTGACTTTATGGAATATGGAACAGATATTGCTGGGCATTAGACACCCAATGTTTCTAAAATGACTATCTATGTGGTCTTTATCATATTGAATCACTTTAAATAAAAACCCGTATCTTAAGTTTGCAAAGCATACTATTGCTGGTGATTCTAATTTTATTCCAATGCTCTGCATATTAGACAAAGAAATTGGTTTCACCAGAAGCACAGTTTTTACCGCTTACACAAATTTATGGTTTAAATTGTTGAAGTTCCCATATATGTAGGTTACGATGAAGAGCTCAATGTTGTTTTCTTTTTTTTAATTTATGTTTGCTTTCTGATAGCTTTCTGTTACGCTTTGCACTCATTGCTTTTTCTTCATTTTATGTCTCTTTTTTACCAGCTTCATCCACATCCTATCACATCCCTAGCTGGTCTTAAGTACAGGTGTGTGTCCACACAAGATTCCTTATAAGATTAATTTATTCATTTGTTTTAAATGAGTGCAAATGTCATGTACTTCAGATTAAGCAAGGTTTTAATGGACATGTTACCATAATATAACCATAACTGATGTAAATTTCATTCAATTTGTTTTGTTTCCAAACAAAATGCTTAAAAAGTTTGATCGAATACTGTCTGTCATAGCATCCATACAAATTCACAGAGGACAATGGACAGAACGTTTAGCAGCAGAATTTCATGCATTTCCTCTGATACACATGGTATGGCTTGGTATGCGTGTGTGCGCTACATAATTACTTGGAGAGAGATATTCATGTCTGATTGATGAGATAATCTAGACTTACATAGTATTACATGATATAACAGTATAAGTCACTAGCGAGAGATCAGTTCACATAGTATTTACTTCTGACAATAGACACTATATCCAAGGAGCTTTACAAAGAGGTGACAGTTGCAAAAAAAATTCATCATATCATGTTGTGAAAAACAGTCATGAAGATAAATTGAATGGGCTTGATAAACTGTACCAGTTAATAGTTGCTGCAGGAAATCTTGGAGGTAAAAGCCTCAGGCTGTCGAGGTGAGATGGTTGACTGAAGCAGGTAGTTGCAGTAGTTGTCTCTAAGTAAAGAAGAGCACAGCATCGCAATCACACACCTGTCTTAAATCAGGTTGACCCAGTGGATCTCACGCCTTCCTTTAAATTCCCATGTACAGATGGTGATGGTATTGTTGGATTTGTTTGATTTCATAGGAATAATGACAAACACAAACATCATCTACCCTAACGTTAACCATTCACATTAATTTGAGAAGTGTGAATTCTTACACATTTCCAGTTGAGACTATGTTGTAGCCCTACTTTCACTCACCTCGGTTTCTGGAGATGGAAACCAATTGACCTTGTTTCTGACACTGACTAACATTTCTGACAAATAAGAAAACCTTCTGCAATTCATTTCATACTGCTCTTCAGATTCTTTTTTGCTACACTGACCTTCTACTGGTATTTTACTCTCTGTGTCAAACCATGGTTGAAATAGCTCATATTTCCATTTTCTTCTTATATTCTATATTTGCTATATCTTCATGACCTCAGAGTTCAGCTCATGTCATATAACACATAAGGCAAACAAACAGGTGCAGCATAAGTTTCAACAAAATGCATTCATTAAATTTGATTATAATTATTTTTATATATTATATTTATAATTATTTATTTTATTTGTTGCAACAGTATTTCATTGCACCTTCTTTAATGGAGACTGCCAATGAATAGCATTTAGAATACAAAAACATCAGTGATGCCAGAACAAATCCTATTTAATGCAACTTATTCATGTCAGGTGTTACTTTTAGTAAGAATTGCATGAGCAAGCTGTTTTTTTTGTGTGCCCAACATATTTTTGTCAATGAAAGTTTAGTGTGAAGTTTGGTGAGTTTATGCAAGGCATTCTGTGTCATGCATTAACGAACGATGCAACATGATGTCATATACTTGCTGTCTCTGAATGCACAACACATTAAACCTTGAGTCAGATATGCTATATCAGGAAAATACCACACTGGTCATTTTAGCCAAGAACAGGAAGACAACAATATAATTCATACAGGCTTACCAAAATTGGAAATCAGAAGATTTAAAAAAACCTTACCTTGTATTATGTGTCTCGAATTCTGCTGCAACATTCAGATGGTGAACATTCAGATATTTTATTGGTACACTTTGGACCCTTTAGTACCAACTTGTAATTGTTTACAAACCACAGCCTACCTGTCTGGTGGTGGTGGAAGGGAATCTGCATCCTAGATGAACAACCGACAAATGATGTGATGCTATCATGTGAATATCAACATTTCTGATAAAGATTTTCAAATCAAATCAAAATGTATTTATATAGCGCTTTTTACAATGGAGCGTTGTATCAAAGCAGCTTTACAATCTTATTTTACCTTAAAAGGCCAATCCCAAGTTGAGCAAGCCTAGGGTGACAGTAGAAAGGAAAAATTCCCTGAAAGTAGAAGGAAGAAACCTTGGGAGGACCAAGACTCAAAAAGGGACCCATCCTCCATGGGTGGCCTAGATGTTACTTAAGTAAATACTTAAAAGTATATTAAAGTAATAGTCAAATTAAGTAAATAATACAATTTAAAGCAATAATAATATTTAAGTTAGTAATAAAAATCCCTTGGAGGCACATCGTAAATATATCTAATTAGCATATCTAGCCTACAGTTATTGCAAATGCTCACACTGCTAAAATTAGGGGATATTTAAAAATTAGGAAACTAGTTTTGTGAGTAGTATAGTTAGTGGGCTTATTGTAAGGGAACAAGAATAAACTTAACAAGCATGGACATAGTAGTGAATTTGACATCGGGAGTTCAGGCTCATTTGCTTGTATGAATCATCCTATCCGCTACTAAAATTTCATCTAGCTGCAAGCTGATTGCACTGTAACAATCAAAAAGTAAAGAACTCTATGGATCTGGGTTGGATCTATTTTGTATGTTCAAAATTCTTTAAAAATGGCACAAACGTTTACATATTCATCATTAGGGGTGTAACAATGCATGATGCACTGTGATGCAAAAATGGGACGATACATACACTACTCACAAATATCAGGGGCTATTTCATTATGGGATATTTCATTTGGAAATGGATTGCAAGTCCTTGATTAAAAAAATCTAATGCAATTCAATTTTTGAACACCAGATGGCGTACACAGTCATATAGCGTTCTAAGCGTGAACTCTATTTCATAGGAACTTAAGTTTTTTTTGTTTAGTTTTTTAAACTATTATGTCAAATTATAGTACATAATTGTACTAAATATATTTATAAACAAGTACATATTATATTTAATTTCTATTCCTCAGAAACAAAATAATGTTTTACCCTGGTTATTTAATATATGGTGATGCTATAGTAAGATAAGCTAAGACAGTGTCTTTATTGTCATTGTATATAAATAAATTAGTATTGCTGCTCCAGAACAGTGCAAATCTACACAAAAACAGAAAAAATAAGACAGTCACACAGACATACAAAGGTGTCTGGTTAGTATTTAATACAAGGAGTTTTGTGCAGAGGTACTGCAGTGATGGAATAGGGCATTTTGTTTATAATTTTAAACCTAATCTTTCGAGTAGCTTTAAATTTCTAGACACTAAAGGTTATTATTACTATTACTAATGTAACATTATTTCCTGTTATGTTTCTGTTTATCTTTTATTAGTGGCAGTATGCTGAAATTAGATTTACGTTTAGACTGAGACAATTTGAGCTTTACCATACGCACACATGACACATGAATGTGAAACTGTGACCCAAACGGCACATTTTACACACAAATACCACTCTTACTACTGCAAGCACTTCTAGTTTTTTAAGTACTAATGCAGTAGTATTCAGTTTGAAACATGACCAGAGACTCATTTTATTTGGTATTTTTCGTGTTTTGTGACAAATTGAGCACAGATATTGTTAAGGTTTCCTAAAACTAACCATAATAATGTTACCATAACAGGACATTATACGCTTTTTCACCCAACATAGCATGAAGTGCAAAGGTTGTCTGATAACCTCATAGACACAATTCCAATAGATCCTACTGCAGAAACTGACCTCCTCCCCATTTTATCTGCTATTGGATTGTTAAAGTGGGTAGCCTTTTAAGATAGCTTTGAAACTCGAAGTCTAAATTTGGCAATTTGGCAAAAAAAACTGATAATTGATACGTTGCTTGAATATATGCATTATATTTTGCAAGTATTGTACTTGTCATGTAAAACACAAGTCTTTCTCAAACCTGTCTTTAATGATGTTCAAACTTTATATAAAAATGTCTCTTTGCCATCTCTTCCAGTACATGTTATTGAGCCAGGAGACCCACCTTTACTTCAACAGCAACTTCAGACTTCCAAGTCAGGAATTCAACAGATTATTGAGTGCTTTCGCTCAGGTACAACAGTGTTGTATTTGTTTATTTCCTCTCTGTTACCTGGATAAAACTGGTCTAAAATGAGACTCTTTGTTAAAGGTGTTCCTATATTTCAGTGTTTCAGTTAAATTTTTGTAGTAGGTATCTTGTCTACTATGCAGGTTGGTCACTTACCCTGCTTGGTTGCTGGTGATTTTTCAGGTACGACCCAGCTTAGGCAAATGTTATTGAAGGAGGTTGACACCATCTTTGAGTGCAAGCTTTGCCGTAGTCTTTTCCGTGGTCTACCCAACTTGGTCACACACAAAGAGTTCTACTGCTTTTCTGGACATCCGGAGCGAGATGGTCTGTATTGTATTTTCCCCACACTTTACTATTCTGAATCCTGTAGCTAAGCCTTTGTGTTTGTTGTGCCTGCTTGTCTTAAACTGTGTAACTTGTTGTGTAAATTATGTTGATTTTTTTTTGTGTGGCGAACTTGGGCTTGAGAAAGTTGCTCTATAAATTAAACTTATTATTATTGTGATTCCTTTGCTATTTATTGATTATGTTCTATTTTTAAATTACTTGGCTATTCAAGTATTTTACTTGACGCTTTAAAAAAAATCATTATCATTGCCAAAAACTGTTAATTTGATTTTACTGGTTATGACTCAAGTTAATGTTTTAACTCTTCAGATTCATCTGAGCCAAACAAGCAGAACCAGTCTGTCAAAGACCTTATGGACGCAATCTATCCTCAAAGCAACCAGCAGGAGCCTGTGATTCGACTGGAGGCAATAGAGACCAACTCCAATGCTATGTTCCAGCATCTGTCTACTGAGAGCTTTAATGGTGAGAGTGTTAGTCCACCCACTAATCCTGATCCACCCAATCCAGGACCACAAAAGCAGAATCGTCGTAAGTCTTCAGTAGCACCCAAGAAATTTGAACAGCAAGATATCGAGGATACGGATGACGAAGACATGGATACAGCATCTCCTAAATCACCAGATAGAGAACATTACAATTCGCTAGAAACTGCAAACTTGGATGAGAACAAAATTATGAAAGATAATAATAATGATGATAATGATGACGATGATGAAGATAAGACAAAGTCTGAGATAAAGGAAACTAGGATTTCGTGCTGCCTCTGCCACAAAGACTTTAGCTCGAGGAGCAGCATTCGACGCCATTGCCGCAAGATGCACCGACAAAAGCTGGAGGAGCTGTGCAAGTTTACAGAGACACGCACAGTGCCAATTAGCTTGCTGTCTATGGTAAAAACTAAGCATGTAGAAGATTATCCACCAGTTGCTGGTAAGAGTTGCCCCATCTGCCAAAAGTCTTTTGCCACTAAAACAAATGTCCATCGACACTTTGATGAGGTGCATCGGGGCTTGAAGCGAGACTGCATTTCACCTAACATTGCAACCCGGCCAGGGCAACCTCTTTTGCATGAGGGATTGCCAGCTACCCCAAAACCACCAAGCTCCACTACAATGGAGGACAAACAAGAAACCCACTTACCAACTTCCCGGTGCAGGTTGTGTAAGAGGAGGTACAGTTCCCAAGTCATGTTGAGAAGGCACATGCGCATTGTCCATAAGATTTATACCATGGAAAAGAGTTCTTCTACCAGCCGTGCCCTCTTTCCAAGAAAGCACAAAACTAAGACTGAAGATAGTGAGGAGATTATTCAAAGCCAAGGTGCCCCTTCTTCCGCCGCATCTTCTTCAGCTGATGCAGACATTAAGTTCAAGTCTAAAGTCACTGAGGACTGTGGAAGCCTCCCTTTTTGTTTCGATTTCAAGCAGTTGTACTGTTGGTTATGCAAGCGCCAGTTCAGCTCCAGTCAGAACCTAACCAAGCACATCACTGACCTGCACATGGATGGAAATGACAGCATCTACATCAAGTTTTATGGGTGTCCAATCTGCAAATATGAGTCACGACGGAAGCGAGACGTTATTCGTCACATTACCGTCGTTCACAAGAAGAACTCCCGTTATCTGGCCAAGATCATGCCAGCTCTGGAAAGTCGTGCAGTGAAGAAGCCAGCCGAGGTTGTTCTAAACAATAGTGCTTCATCAAAGGATGACATCGCTGTGAAAAATCATGTTCCAACAACACCTGACCCTGACCAAGAAATGCTACCTAAAACAAGTCAGCAAGATTCCTCATGGTCTACTATTAGGAAAAGTGAATCTTCAGTCTACCAAAATACACGCAAAAATTCTGCCCTCGCATCTCTTAACACTGTAAAACAGGAACAGGAACATTCAGAGCCGGCCAAAATATGTAAACAAGAGAAGAAACCTCAAGAGCCAAAGAACCCACATATTACACGGAGCCACAAACCCAGCCGAGGACCTCCCATCACTAGAAGCCAGGAGTCTGGCACAGAGGTGAGGGTTACTAAGAACTTTTCCCTGCACGGATGTGATATGTGCAGCCGGGCATTTGCCAAAAAGGTTTTCCTTGAGACACACAGACGAAGCCATAAGACCAGCGTCAGTACTCCGTCTGGGAGCACAAAGGTACAGGGAAGGAGTACTCGCTCAAAAGCACTGATATGGTGAGTCACTCTTTCAGACCATTAGAATGAGTGCCTTCTCACTGTTAAACATCATACAGAATGATGATTATTTTGAAATGTTAGGTCTGTAGTTATTTAATTAACATAAAAAGAAATGCAAACATTTCTTTACATTGCTTTAAGGTGCAGACATGATTGTACTGTAATTATTGGTTCAGAGCAGTTCCAAGTTTCAAGCTACTCTGCAGTTAGCAAAAACTTCCATCAACCTTAACGTCCTTGAAATCAAATTCATTGCATTTATTGAACTGACAGTTTTATGGGTATTCTGTGCAAACTGTGTGTCTGTGATGTAAATTAATTGTTTGTTCTGTTGTCAAAGGTGGGATTTGAACCCTGGACCTTCGAGTCCATAGTCCATTACCTTAACCACTAGGACACCACAGAAACACTGGGTAGGGCTTCTGTGTTGTAGCAGTTACCTCAAGATGATATGTGCTGGGCATCCTGATAATGCTATTCTGCTTACCACAGTTATACAGAGTTATCTAAGTTACTGTGGCCTTTCTTTTAACCTGGTCATTCTCCATGGATTTCTCTTATCAACAAGCTGTTTTTGTCCAAAGAACTTCTACTCACTGGATTTTCTTTTTTTATTGGACCATTCTGAGCAAACTCAATAGACGGTTGTATATAAAAATTACAGGGTATCTGCAGTACTCAAACCAGCCCGTCTGGCATTAACAACTATAAAGAACACAAACAATGATAAAGCTGCTGGACTGTATCTATGCGATTTTATGCACTGCTCTGCTGCAGCATGATTGGCTGATAGGATAACTTTATTAATGAATAGGTCTTGGTGTTCCCAATAATCTACTGGGTGAGTGTATATAGTCTTAGAATAGTCACTTGGCACTTGTCTCCATGCTTGGGTGTATTTTGAAATTTTGCTAGGTGTTTTGGCTCTGTTCTGTGATGTTGCTTGAGCAACAGCTTGAAAAGATGGAATGCCACAGCTGTTGCAGAGCAAGCACATTTTAGCTTTAATACCAGCCTGTGTCCTAGTCCTGTGTCTCTAGTGCGACTCTCACTGCGACTCTGTGTCAGGTCTGTTATTTTTATACAATAAAAAGTATGCAGCCTGTTGCTGCTTTTTCTGATGTCTGCCATCATGCTATCTAGACAGCAGTGGGAAATCAAAGTGTCTCAGGCAAAATTAAAATGCAGATTTGAGGCCAATCATGCATGCAGCTCATGAAAACAGACTGAAATCTTCCTAAAGCAATTCTAAACTAAACTGGCTGCTGCGAACGATTTACCAAACTTAAAAAAGGTTAAGTTGACAATTTCAACATATTTATAGAAGAGATTTGTAAACACCCTTATTCTGATCAAATAGCAGCACAAAAAATAGAAGCACAGTAATTCCAAAACACCATGTGATTCATAAATAAAAGGTGACTTCCTGCAGTCTTGGCTCCAGCTAGTCTTTTAACTTGCATGCAAGTTTTTTTGGGTTTATAGGAAATCAAAAAGCATTTCAGTTTTCTATGTTTGAATTTGAAATGTGATTAAAGCAGTATAAAAGCCGTAAACCTTATAGACGGTTGTCGTGGTGGGTAACAGGTGACCAAGTACATTGGTGAAACAACATCAGCATTTTGTAGTTAGGAACTGTGCTTTTTAAAAGTTTAGACACGTTATAAATAATGTTGAGTGCACAGACGAAAACAAATTGTATTACTTTGAATTAGTCTGCAATTTTATTTTGGTGTGTTCCTAATTTTGGGCACCTTTCCAGAAGACTTAATTATGTATTCAATCTCATAATTCAATCAATTTCATAATTGTCTGGTTAGGCCTTAAGCAAAGACAGTTTCAGAGCTTAATAGATAGCCTCTCAGGGTGTTGTGCTTACACTTTATAGCCATGGGCTCCTCAAAGCAGCTGACTGAGGATCTGAAAATAGACAGTTTACTTCTACAAAAAAAGGGAAATGCTATAAAAAGATTTGCAAAGGTGTCCTCCTTGTAATTGCATCTGTTTGATCTGGGAGGTTCAGGGGAGCTTTACAAGTCAAGACAAGACCTGGAAGACCAACTTGTATAGGTTTGCTCAGAGACCTATACAAGAACGTGTATATAATGTGTTCTACTTATGGCAGACTCAAATCCCTGCCCTCCGTTCAGGAGCCACACTCCCAACCTTGCCTGATTGTCATTATACTAATTTTACCTTCAATTAAATTGCTAATCTCACTTGCTACTCACAGATATCCATTATTTTAATATTTTTCTCAATAAATCAGTGACCAAGTCTAAAATTTGACTAATTTGTTTAATATGATAATCCGTATCTAGTTTTATGATGTGTATGGAAATATGGGTGTGTTCTAGGCCATAAGTATAGAAAATTCTAGCTTCTTAGCACCACTGCATGTTTGTGTGTGCATATGTATACACATATACATACGCACCTTATTAGGTAAACCTGCTCAACTGCTTTTTAAATGCAAGATCTAATCGGCCAGTCACGTCAGCAAGCTCTGCATTTAGTTCAAAATCAAGCATCAGAATGTGGAAGAAAGATGATTTAAGTGACTTTGAACTTGGCGTGGATGTTAGTGCTAGATGGCTGATCTGAGTTTTTCAGAAACTGCTTATCTCCTGGGATTCTTATACATAGTCATCTGTAAGGTTCACAGAGAATGGTCCAATAAAGAGAAATATCTGGCAGTTCTTTGGGTGAAAATGCCAGAGGTTAGAGGATAATGGCCAGACTGACTTGAGCTGATCGGAATGCAACAGTAACTCAACAGCTTCTTACAATCAAGGTATGCAGAATAGTGTCTTTGGAGACACATGTCAAACCTTGAAACAGATGGGTTACAGGAGCAGAAGACCACAACGAGCTCCTCTCATGGCAGCTTAGAATAGACACCTAAGGCTACAATTTGCTTAAGCTTACCAGAATTGGACAATAGTATAGTTGAAAAAATATTCCCTGGTCTAATCAGTCTCAATATTTGCTGTGACATCCAGAAGGTAGGGCCAGAATTTGTTATAAACAACATGAAAGCAAGGATCCATCCTGTGGTACCAGTGGAGGTGGTTTGAGGTGTACTGGTCTGGGGGATATTTTCTTGGCAAATGTTGGGCCTCTTTTCACCAACTGAGCATCAATTAAATGCCACAGCCTACCTGAGTATTGTTGATGGCCATTACCATTCCTAAATGACCATATTGTACTCATCATGGCTAGCAAGATTACATGCCATATCACAAAGCTCAAGTCACATCAGACTGATTGAACATTACAATGAGTTCACTATATTCAACTGGCCTCCGCTGTCAACAAATCTCATTCTAATAGAGGATCTTTTTATCTGCAGCAACTGTTTGATGCTATCTTGTCAATATAGACCATAATTTCAGAGGAAAGTTTCCAGTACCCTATGCCAAAAAGAGTCAAAAAGTTCTCAAGGCAAATAGGGGGGTTCAATTCGTTACTAGCAAGGTGTGCCTAATAAAGTGATTATATATAATAAGGATGGTACCCCTATTATAAATACAATCATCCTGCTACATTAGCTGTTGTACTAAAGCAGTAATAATGGCACAGGCGGAAGGGCAAGAAGGTTTTATCAAACATGTGGCACCAGCTTGAGCAGACTGAATGCTGAGCGTTTGGCAGGTGCGGTCCTCTTCCTAAGGGTAGAAATAATTATGAGCAGGTCTTAATATTCAGTTGAATAACGTACAGGCTGGCACAGTGACGCTGTAGTCTTGCGTCTTGCCTCATTTCAGCTCTAGTGTCTCTGGTTCGATCCTGATCTAAAATTATTGATTAAATTGGATTTTAAATAGTAAATGTGCGACAATTAATGTATGAGGAAACAGTGCCGTGCCTTTACTGCTTAGTCAATTTCTGTGCACTATAGGATTCCATATAGCATTTCTTAGTATATAATTTGGTGCTTGAACATTTCAGATTGTGCAATTTGCAATTTCACGTAACGCGTACCAGAATAAAGCATTGTTTAGAGTTAAGTCTTAACCATAAAAATGATCAGATTGTAGTTAACTTGAACAAATCTAGTTACAAATGCATATCAATGTAGAAATAATGTGCAGTGAGAAAAGGTAAACTTTTTAAAAAAATGAACCTTTTGTTATCTTATGGGATCAAATCACGACTCCAACTTTCAAGGCCCAGATTTACAAAAGCATGCATCACAACACATGGATGGATGTATTAATCGTACAGTCACGGCCGACTCTTGGTCACTTGGTGGATCATCGATCTCCACACATTTCTCTCTTTCATCGATGTATGAAGTATTTCAGCAGGATAGTGGAGTAGTTTATCATTGCTTTCTCCACCCCTCCCTATTTATCCAGACAGGGCACCAGTGTGTAGCTGTTTCCAGTTACACAGCTGAGGTGTTTTGCATACATAAGTCAATTACAATTTAGAAACACCAATTAACCTAACACGCATGTCTTTGGACTGTGGGGGGGAAACCGGAGTACCCGGAGTAAACCCACGCAGACACTGGAAGGACCCAAGCCACTCCACCCTGGAGTTGAACCCGGGACCTTCTTGTTTTGAGGCAGCGGTGCTACTTATGTAATTATGTCCTTACCTTTACAATGCTTTAGGGAAACTGGCCCTGATCAGCTGGCTAATAGCGAGTTAAAAGTAGATGACAACTTCAAAAGTGCTTCTTTAAAAAGGCATTATAGTTTAATGAAGAAATACACTGCTCACAAAAAGCATATTAGCAGGGGATATTTCTTTAGAGGATATTTAATTTTGAAATATCCCCGATTTTTTTAATTTTTATTTTTATTGTGAGTAAAAATAAAAAAAATAAAAAAATTTTATTATTTATTTTTATTCACAAAAATTTGGGGGTATTTCATTATGGGATATTTCATTTTAAAGTATAGCCTACTTATTGTGAGCAATATTTTGTGTTCTACTGAAACTGTTATTAAATATTTCCATTGTTGTTAGTTATGTAGCAAGGTAAACTGGATTTGGCTATTGATTGAATGGGTTAGCTGTATCAGTTGTATCAGAAGATTTAGCCACAGTAATTTGGACTCTTCTGTCTTAAATAGATCTACCCTGCTAAATAGTTGTATTAAAAGTAACAGATGTACAGTTTTGATGCACAAATCCTATTTTAAACATAATTACACCAAAATGTGGCTATTTTGCTAATTAGAGACGTTATTGTACTTTATTCCCATCTGTATTTTGTGTTATATGAGCCCATTTCACATATCTCAATTATTTTTGTTTTGTCTTTTTTCTAGACTTAATTATCCTGTCAGTATGATGCAGCTGCTCACTGGACTGTATGGATCTTCAGCAATCTTGGAGTGCTGCAGGAATAGAAAGCTTTACTACAAAGAGGGAGGATCAATGCAAATCCAGATGACCAGCTCCAAATGTTCTGTTTCTTTTCTGTACTACAGAGGGCGCTGTGGCCTAACAAATAATACGTTTTGGCGTAATCAACTAGCATGGCTACCACAGTGCCAGTTCTGATTTAATTATACACTGCTCACAAAACTGTACTTTAGGTTCGTCTCATACCTGTGACAACTTTTTTGTTTTACTGAAGAATATTTAGGAAAATATTTTAGTTACAAGTGAAAATCATCACACAAATATGAGTGTTCTGAGTTCTGGACTTGCATTTCAATTTTGTTAGCTCAAATGAATTGAATGCTCAAATATGAGTAGAGTGTTTCTTGATCTCTTGTTGAATCTGCTGTTTTAGAGTAGATTAACAGTACTTTTTAGTTGTTGTTTTTTTTTTTTTTTGTACAGGTGAGCCCACCTAGTTGCTGAAGCAGAATAAATTTAATTTGATCGGATACAATTCCATTCCTATGTTTTCTGAAACAGCTGAGTCAGTGGACTGGGGGCATATTCTGTATGCAGCCATCTCTAATTACGTTTACATATAGATCACATTCCTCACATGTAGGAAGTAAGAAATACCTAAACATAAATATTTGTTGAACTATAATACTCTGCATACACTATGGCTACTTAGTTCAAAGTTTCTTCCTTAAACTCATTTAAAGTACTAAATGAATTGAATACATTTCTATATAGATATTTAATCAAGTGTTGCATTGTGAGTAGGACTGCTTAAGTTAATGGTTAAAGCTGCACTGTGCTATTCTGATTCATAAAAATGAACTGTGTGAAACAATTGTGCTTAAGCTTGGAATGAGGTTGCTGCTGTGAGTGATCTTTTGGGATAAATCTTTTGGAAGTTTAGTTTATTTTGGATCATGTTGCCAGCATGTTCACAGTTCCAGTTCACTGAGTATGTGTAACATGTTTAACAAGCAAGAACAAACGTTTAATTGTGATTCTGTTCTTTTGTAGAGTTATATCAAAAGATTTTGTTTCCTCAAAGCATCTGCCATATCGATTTTTTAATCTAACCAAATTGTTAAATAAAATGCAGAGTGCAGCTTTAATCTGCTCCTCCTTCCCCTATGAATGAAATTGCTGCTATTTTTTGCATTGTAACTACTGTTTGTGCTCATTTTCTGCTACCCTTTAATTATTCGTTGCTTCTCAGGTTGGACTAAGGAGAAGATATTTGAAGGAGTATAGCTGTACTATGTGACCAAAAGGTTACTGGATACTACTGCACCAGATTTAAATAATGTTGCTCTTATTAGCTAACAATATATACTATAATAGTAAACAATATACAGTTTATCTAGGCTTAATGAACCTCAGTTTTCTTTAGAATGTATTAATCAATTAATTTGTAAATTGATGGGCGTAGGGTGAAATTAAGTAAACTTTTTTTTGTGTTTACACCGAATGCTTCTGCTTGACACCATGCTCATTTATAGAATAAGCTGTATCATTTGAAAGCTAGACTGCAAAATGTACTGTATTATTAAATAAGACCTGCATTTCTATCCCTGCTTTCAATAGAATTAATTTTGCTCAAATAAAGATGCAAATCACAAGTGGTTGACATTTTTTCACCCCCTACACCATTTACAACCCCAAATCAGTAAAAGTTGGGACAGTATGTGAAAATGCTTATAAAACTGTTTCTTGATTGTTATTTTGTTGACATTATGGACCTGTGAGATTTCATGATTTTCCTTGTTAATAAACATCTATTCCTGCATTTAGGCCTACAACACCCCTCCCTGAAAAAATAAAAATGATGGTAAAGCATTTACCACTATATAATGTTGCTGTTCCTATTCACCAAACTTAAAAGACCTTTTGGCAGAATTGATACCAAGTAAATTCACTTCAAACACGTCTTAAGTTGTGCAACAATATAGGGTCATCTAAGGCCATTTTTAATTTTAAAATTTCAGGACTATTCCCCTTACCCTCCTCTTTCACAGCCATGGAAAACCTATTGTATTAAAGGCAGCATATGTTGATCACAGATCATAATGTATTTTTCTGCATTAATGCTGTTACAGAAGTGTTAATGACCTTTGCCAGAGGCACTGACCCAACCCTATACCATGGCAGACTCTGGACTTTGGCCTTTTTAGTTTATGATCCAGAGCACACAGCATCCATTTCCCCCAAAAAAGATCTAGAATAGTTATTTGTTTGACCAAAATACATGATGGTCCATCATAGATGCCTCGAAGCAGGGCAGACTTTCCTGGCCTAGTTGCTGTCTGTGTAGCATTTGATTATTATACTGGTGTGAGTTCCCACTCTCCAAAGACATGCCCTTGATTCTCCCCATCCTGAATTAGATAAGGCGGATATGAAAAGTGAGTGTATTGTGTATTTAAGCTAAATAACCTTTTTTGACATTTTACAAAGGGTGCCAATAATTCTGGCATTGAATATAAATGCTTTCATTAATTTTCATACCCTAATCCAATTTTACAGGGCAATGGTGCCTAATTGGCAGCAAAGAGCCCACTGGAACATGTTAGAGAAACCAGTTGACCTAATGCAATTCCTTGAGTGTGAGAAGAAACATGGAAATTTCCACTCCACGCACTCTGGGGCTGTGTGACAGCTTATACTACTGAGCCACTGTGCTGTACTGTGTCCATACCGAGATGTACAGTATAATTTTCTCTTTTGCCATGTTGTTACCCATGAGCCTTTATGGCTATTCTTTGATTATTGTATCATACTACAATAGTAAAGACTGTAGCCCATGGCAGCTTAGTTTCATGAGGACTGCACTTATATCTGCACTAGTGTGTTTGCTGATCTCTGCATTTTTGTTTGTTTGATTTGTTTTGTTGTGACTGTCTGTTCTCTCTACAATGATTGTAGACGTTCTTTTTGGTTCACAGTTGAAGATTTTTGCAGGACAGGTTAGTAGCACTTGTGTTGCTATTGGCTTTTTAAAAGCTCTAAGCTATTTATTTGGGGTTTTCTTTGTTTTTTAAAAAATGTCAATGAGATGACTAGATTTGTAGGCATTTTGCTTGCATTTGTCTTGTTTGGATTTTGGGTTTTGCAATGTAGCACTGAGGATATACTAATGAGTGTGTGACAGCTGGTGCTCACTGTCTCTGGACCAAATGCAACCAGTGTGAAGTGGATAACGAAGATGAATGGTTGTGTGATGTCTTGCAGTGTATCATGTGCCCAGTGTTTATGGGATAGACGTATGGCAATGAGTGTTTTTTTCTATTCTAATTTGCTCAGAGAATGTGAATGAATGTGGGTATGATATACTGGCGCCGTGTCGAGGTCTGTTTCAATCTTGTGCCCAGTGTTTCTGACTTCAAAAACCTTGCCTAACTTAATAACCAAACATGCCCATATACTAAAGGTGAGTGTGTGAAGCCCTGTTATGGACAGACACCTATTCAGGATCTGTTTCCACCGTGGACACACTGTATTGGCGTTGGGGTGTCGAGTTATGATACAGTTCTGGGGAACAAATGTCCCCTCAAGGATATAGATCTGACAAAAGGGCAAAAAGAGGTTACTGAGATTAAGGTTAGGACCGGGGCCAGCATTAACTCATCTACAGTAATCATGTCAGTGGAAAGTCCATAAAGAGAAACGCACTCCCGCGCGCGGGTGTGTGTGTGTGAGAGAGAGAAGTTTATATATACTTGGGGGGACCAAATGCCACATCACTGGATGCCTTTTTAAAATGTCGGCAAAACGCAAAAGAGCCAGGTATCTCCAATGAATTGCTGATGTTAAGGTTATGTTTAGGTGTAGTATTAATTAGCTAATGAAATCATTATTCATTCATTCACTTTTTGCTTGCTTGATCCTGGACAGGGTCGCTGGAAACCTGGTGTTTAGCTGGCAACACAGGGCGCCAATAGTTCGTAGGGCGAATACACTCACGCGGTCATACACACCCTTGCACGCTAAGGGCACTTTAGAGACATCAATTAACCTAACACGCACGTCTTTGGACTGTGATAGGTAACCCACAGTGACACGGGGACGACGTGTAAACTCCACACAGAAAGGGCCCAGAGCATGCCACCTGGACATTGAACCCAGGAGCTTCAAGCTGTGAGGCGACAGCACTACGCCAAAAAAAAGACAGGGAGACATGTGAGACACACGTGTGTGTGTGTGTGTGTGTGTGTGTGTGTGTGTGTGTGTGTGTGTGTGTGTGTGTGTGTGTGTGTGTG
>JAUZST010060988.1:0-23206 GCA_034779995.1 Parotocinclus haroldoi
GTACCTTGGTGTGATAGGGTAAGGGTTAGGCTGAGACACCAAACTGTTGTAGACACTGACCATGAACTGTGCATCATTGTGTAACACTGACCCACAAAGAGGTCAACCAGTCAACCCTACAGCTCAATGGCAAATTAGGTAACTGTATTTCTGGGGTAAATAGCGATGGAGGCAGTTGATGTGTGTTTGCAGAAAATTAACAAACAGGGCTGAAGTCTAACCTTTGGGACAGCAGATATGTACCTCGGGATCAGATGTCATTTATGATGTTACACTTAAACACATATGTATTTTAAGATTGTTTCCAGACTACTTGTTGCACCCAGAATTAAGGGGCACAGCCATGCCCCTCTGTTTATCAGTCACTATACAGTTTTTATATGTTAAAATGGTTAACTTGGGGCCTCATTTATAAATCATTTTTTGGTGTATGCATCATTTACAAATGAGACCCTAGAACTGTGCTAGACATTCAGTATGTTTACGCTCTGACTCTCTCTTCGTGAGTAAAGGTTCATTTCTTGTCCAATTGTTTGCATGTTATATTATGATTCTTATCACAGACATGCATTTGAGTAATTAGAAGTGCTGGTGTAAAATATTCACAGTCTTCTAGTCAAGTCCTTTAGCACTGAGTCTCTGTTATTATTATTACTATAATTATTATTCATGTAAAATAATAATAATCTGTTTACATTTTAATTGTGGCTGTTTGTGTTTTGTTTGCAAGTGGACACACCACCCTGACTGTAACTGGCACTAATCTGGACATTGTGCAGGAGCCTCGGGTTCGGGTCCGATACGGTGGCCATGAATCTGTTAATGTCAGTATAAACACTAATGTTCCTCGCTGTGAAGAACTACATTTACTGAGCAAGATTAGCTTCAAGTAGATATTTGTTATCAGAAACACAACTGGCTCAAAGTTAACATCCGCTAACCAGAGGGAATTGAAAGGATAAACCTGGACTGGCAATGTAGATATTTTTGAATGCATGTAAATACATGTAAAGTGTCATTACCAGTTCAGGTCATCCATGTATACTGGTCAGCTAAGCTACCTAAAATACTTGATCATAACGTGTAGTAAAATATGTACCTTGTCTGAAGGAAATTAGACCATTAGAGGTCACTGGGCATGCTTACATATTTGGTTATAATAATTACATTTCATTATTTTGATGTACACAGTTAACTTCTTTCCTAATTGCTCCTTTAAATGTGGGTCAGGACTGGTTCAGGACAGTGGCTGCATTTACTGGAATTTCTGTTTATATTTTGTATATTCACCCTTTTCGGTTCTCCATTGTCCCTTCTTACAGGTGTGTAAAGTGCTTAACAGAACCACCGTCAGCTGCTTTGCACCATCTCTGTTGGTGGATTCCTTGCCGGGTCGGGACACAGTAAAACATGCTGATGAGTTTGGTTTCATCTTCAATAACGTCCACTCTCTGCTCATCTACAACAGTACCAGTTTCATCTACTATCCAGATCCCTCCTTTGAACCCCTGAGTCTATCAGGAGTGCTGGATCAGAAACCTGGCTCACCCATCATCCTCAAAGTAAAAGCAAAGCACACTGCTCCCTCACTTAAACCAGAGACCTCATTACTGTCACAAGTTGTTTACCAGAGACAGTCGATATTATTCAGAAGCGTTCCATACTGCTCACAAAAATTAGGGGATACTTCAAATGAAATATCCCATAATGAAATATCTCCTGATTTCTGTAAGCAGTGTATTATTATTATTATTGTTATGTAAATCTGCAAACTAAATCCAAAATCTTGGTTTGTGTGTGTGTGTGTATGTAGGGCAGATACTTGGTTCCACCAGCATCTGGAGGTTCCAGACTGAACTACACTGTTCTGGTTGGAGACATACCCTGTCCTGTCACCGTCTCTGACACTCAGCTACTGTGTGAACCACCTGCTCTCACTGGTCAACATAGAGTCATGGTACCTAGCTTAACTACCTCAGTACTTTTCTACTTACATCATAGCCTCAATACATGAGATGGAGGCAATGAATAGTGATGAATAGTGATTATAAAAACAAGGTGTACATAATACAGTAATCAGTGAGTTTAAACTATTATAATGATGTAAAATTACATCAACCCTGATAAGAGGATTTGTTGATGGAAAAACATCAACAAATTGTGAAATTGTCCAAAAGAAATGGTTTTTAATACAAAGTCAGTGAGCCACAAACACAAAAAAATATTGCTGTAATTTCATTGTTAAACTAACATGTTTAAACCATATGGTTTGTGTATATGGTTATATTATACATAACCTCACTCTCACAAAAAGTAGGGGATATTTCAGATTGAATATGAAGTGATAAAAAAGAGGCATTTTATCTTGTTTTATTAAACAACAAGTCAAAGAAAGTTGTTAAATAATACGAAAAAATAATTGGTGAAAATGCACTATATAAAAGGCTGAAAGTGCTGGAGTATCTGAACGTTCGCTGATCTTGAAAGTGTACATCCTGCTATTTCCCAGCCCTTGCAATGCCTCTGCAACATGATTTGTCTGAATGTGAAGCCTAGCCATAGGACGTCTTTAAACTGATCAAACACAGAGAACAGTGGCAACAGCAGTCAAATATCATGATTAACAAACTGTGGAATCATTTTCAAGAGACTAGGGCAGGGTCACCTATCTGTCACAACAGCAAGAGATGACCGTTTCTTTAATGGAGAGATGGAGCATGAGCAGCAATGCAAATAATTGGGGGGCAGTTTTTTGCTGCCCCTGGAGGACAGATATGCACCCGAACAATGCGTGCCCGGTGACAAATGGTATGCATGTCGTTAACACCATTGAACCTGTAGAAGGTGGGCTGATGGACATCATCATTGGACCCATCCTTTTCCCAGATGGTTCAGTCATAGTTCAGTTTGCAGCTTGGCAATCATCTCGTCCTGATTTGGTGTGAATGAGGAACACAGGAGAATACACGTTTCATGTGAGAAAAAGGTTCCTTTGTGGTGGTGGAATCACGGTTTGGGCTGCCATCAGCATTGGTGGTCGTACCAAGCTCCACATCATCAGAAATGGATCGCTGACCGCTGCTTTTCATGAACGTTAATGCAAGGCATTAACATGTGGTCTGGTCTTCACCTTCTCCAGACCTGAATCCCAGGAAACAAACTTGGCATGTACTGGGAAGGCGTCTGGCAAACCGTCCAACAACATTTCTTGAGCTGGATGTTGCCCTGGAGTAGGAGTTGCAAAGGATCTCCCAAGAACTGCTGGATAATCTGATCTTGTTCATGCCCCATCACTGCCTGTGTTTTATCAGTCTTGAGTAGACCATACACCCTACTGAACAGTCAATGTGTAGCACTCTAGTCCAGTTTAACATACTTCTGTTCACCACCATGAATATATCACTTAATAGTCAGTCATGATAAGTAAATGCTTCTTTTTTCAGTCGCTTATATATATACCAAGTAACCTTACAAAATTACACAATCTCTTAACCCCTGTAATTTAAAGCCTTAATTTTGTCAGCTATCTCGTTTTTGTCTGGCTTTGTAACCACTTGAGCATGGTAGTAATGATGACATAATTCTGTATGTAGTTGGAATCAGTTAATGCTTGCAAATAAACATTTCCAGCTCATTTATCAATAACTGGATGGCTCTGAGCTTTTCAGGTTTTAGGATGTTTTTATAAAAAAAACATATTGTCACCTTATTTAAATCACTTTCTTATGTCCCCAAATGTCTACACATTTAGGCTGCTGTCACAAACCATCATATGACTCTTACAGGAGTATTGTAAATATAAAGTCTATCCAATTCTTCACATGGTGCTTTCTCTGTCCATGCCTGAGTTAATTAAAGTAGATGATGTAATGGAGCTGAAATAGAAATCCCATGTCTATATATTTGAATAAAGTTATTCATGAGACAAGCAGACGTTGACTGTAGTAAAAAATATCCTGCTCTTATGTCGTGTTTAACAGGAATCTTAACACTTTCTGCATATGTGTAGGTCCAGGTGGGTGGTCTCCACTTGTCTCCAGGCTTGGTCCACATCCATTCTGACAGTCTCCTCACATTACCTGCAATCTTCAGTATTGCAGCAGGAGGAGCCCTGTTCTTCATCATTGTCATCCTAATCCTAATGGCTTACAGGCGCAAATCCCATGAGAACGACCTTACGCTCAAACGGCTACACATGCAAATGGACAACCTGGAGTCCAGAGTAGCTTTAGAGTGCAAAGAGGGTGAGATGTTTTATACAACTTCACGTGGTTACAGTTGCGAAAATTCCTCAAAACTGCAATTATGAGATCATACATAAATAGATGGGTCAAAGTGTAGGATCACAGAATATTTATAGAGACTAAGCTTACAGTCCTAGATTAATACATTCAGTCAGAAATAAAATCAAATAACTTTTGTTCACATGTTAATGCAGCTTTTCCTTGGTTAGGATAACAGGTGTTTTAGGACCCAGGGATCTCATGGAGATTAGGACTTAAGCATAAGCATAGAGGGCCTGTAGGGTTCAGTGCTAGGGCATTATCCCATAAATACTACTCTTCTCAGGAATGGACAGTCATGCCTGTAAGACATCTGACCCCTGGCCTTGGTCACTGTGAAGGTGGTTTTGGAAACTGCTGCTACTCCAATTAAACACCCCAACTAATCAAGAGAATTAGGTCATGCAAAGAATCACAAAGTCAAATAATGAATTCAGAGTGCCACAGAATAAATTAATTTTTGTGATCAAAATCTACAGAGACGTCAAATTGAAGAAAACTAGAATAATAGAAATTATAATGGTAGTAAAAGAGTTATAGTTAATAACTAATTATGTAGTCATGGAAATAATCACTGTACTGTATAGTACTGGCACTATAGAGTTAATGTAGTTATGGAGAATTAATGTAAAAAAACAGTCAAATTATAATAAAAAAATTATAGAATCACAGAATAGAGATCAGAATCAAATCCTATAATCTCAGTCACAGAACTATAATCAAATAAAAGAATCACAGATGCTAGAGAGCTTGGTGTAGAATATCTGCAATTATAGAAAAGCATTATTGTACTGATATGTTTGATTGTTGCGAGTATCTTATGACTCAATTGTTTGTGTTCAGCATTTGCTGAACTGCAGACTGATATAAATGAGCTGACAAGTGATCTGGACCGAGCTGGAATCCCACACCTGGATTATCGTACGTATGCCATGAGGATCCTTTTCCCTGGCCTGGAGGATCATCCAGTGCTCCGTGAACTGGAGGTGAGAGAGATCAGACAAATACATAATTGAAATTGAGACCAGTGCTATTGTTTGTATACTATCATTAGACAGAGTTGGAAGACATTTTGATATTCCTCAACTCTAAGTTCATATAACCTCACTTATTAGTGTATGTTTGTGTGTGTGTGTGTGTGTGTGTATGTGTGTATGTGTGTGAGGTGATGGGCTGTGGGCAGCAGCGTGTAGAGAAGGCTCTGAAGCAACTGGGTCAGCTGGTCAACAACAAGACCTTTGTGTTGGTGTTTATCCGGACCCTGGAGCTTCAGCGATCATTCTCCATGCGTGACCGAGGCTATGTGGCTTCACTGATCATGACAGCGCTACACAACAGATTAGAGTTCATCACTGACGTCCTCAAACAGCTGCTGTCTGAGCTCATCACCAAGAACATGGAGAGTAACAACCATCCCAAACTACTGCTGCGAAGGTATACACACACACACACACACACTTGCACCTCATTCTCAAGTCGCTGCTGTTTACATACTTGTATTGTGTGAACAGCGAGTGGCATGGTGTGAGGTCTGTCTGCTCAGAGTTACAAGTTTATTGCTACAGAGTATTTGCAGAGCTGAGGAACAAGGCCTGCAGGCAAACTACCCCACAAATAGTTTTATGGTTAGTCAGTGTTTGGTGTTTTAAGACACTTCAAAAAATAGCAATGAAAGTTTCATATATGATTCTTAGAACATGCGAATGAGAGTCAGAGATGGAGATATGTACGGCAGGAGTTGATTTATGAAGCGATACGACTACAGGTATTGAGGCAGAACAGAAATAGAGGCATGCACCTGATCAAATCTCAACAAGCTAACATCTCTTTATACTAGGTGATTTTATTGTTTAATCTCTCATGGTGCTTTTCCCTCCTCACTAAATCCACTCTGTCCTCTGTGTGTATGCATGTTCACATGCGTGTTTGCGATTAGGACGGAGTCAGTTGCTGAAAAAATGCTGACCAATTGGTTTGCCTTCCTACTGCACAAGTTCCTAAAGGTAAGGGGATGTTAGCAGTTAATGCAAAACCATGACGTTATGTGTAAATCAATGAAACTCCAATCCCACTCTCACAGAAAGTACCCTCGCTTTGTGTACAGCTGCTTTCTATGAGTTTGTATTTAGTGAACTGACAAATCAGAGCCATACAGTCTGCTGCTACCATTTGTAATAAGCAAGAGTTGTTGTTGTCTGCGTTTTCCATTATTTGTGTATCAGAGTTCTCATTCTGCTTTTTTTTCCACCTGTTCTGAGTTCTAAAGGTGAAGCATGTGTATACAGGTCATACAGTATTTTTCTTACAGGAGGAATATACAGCTGTATGATCAGGTCTGTATGTGTTTGTGTGTATGTGCTAGGAGTGTGTGGGTGAGCCCCTCTTCATGCTGTACTGTGCAATAAAGCAGCAGATGGAAAAAGGACCTATCGATGCTGTAACTGGAGAGGCTCGCTACTCACTCAGTGAGGACAAACTCATCCGCCAGCAGATAGAATATAAAACACTGGTTAGTTCTCACTAGAAATGATTATTTTATAGAAGTAGTCCTCAAAACAGCAACAAGTAAAGTCTTTACTACTATACACAAAAAAAGTCATGTCAGTGTGTCTTATATAAGAAATATTGAATTTATATAGAAATAGTGATTTTAAATTACTGTCATTAAAGTAGAGTCATATTAAAAGAATCAAAAGTAAATTAATATGGGAAGCCAATATTAAAACACTCAATCTCTTATAATCTTACTGTGTTAATAAAACGTTTGAGTGACCGGCATGTTACTGATAAACACAAGTTCATCTTTTGCTCTCCCCTTCCATCCGCACCCCTGCTCTCAGACTCTGCGCTGTGTATGTGATGACCAGGAGAACACTTCTGAGGTTCTGGTGAAGGTTTTGAACTGCGATACCATCACACAGGTGAAGGAGAAAATCCTTGATGCTGTGTATAAGAACATCTCATACTCTCAGAGGCCACGCGCAGGAGACATGGACCTCGGTATGGCACACTATCACTCAGCTATGTCTGTGTGTGTGTGTGTGTGTGTGTGTGTGTGTATGTTTATATGTCAGTGGTACCCATGGGGAAAACTTTATTTTATTTATTTATTTATTTTAAACAGAAATTCAAACTTTCTTTTGATAAACCAAAAGGTTCCAGTAATCATTATGTCAATGGAATTATGTCCTCACCAGGATAGTGGGACAAACATGTGTCAGGGTCTCTGTGTGTGTTTGTATGTGTTCACTGTGTTCCAGATGGATGGACAGACTGTTAGATGCCATAATTAATTTGAACAGATAATTAAAGCCAAATTCAGACTAGTAAAGTCAATTGTAATGATAATAGTTCACATATTGCCATAGGGACTGGGACTGGGTAAGGATGTGATACAGTGTGTGATTGTGGCTGCATGTGTTAGACGTGATTAAGATTAGCACATTTTCCATCTTGCTTTTATACACACATTCTGCTATTTTTTACATTACAGTTTCCTCAATTTGTTTAAGGTATGCGCTTTAAATGCCCTTCTTTGACATTAACCTGCACTTTACTGTTGTTTTGCACTAGAATTGTACATGTACATGATTTAGCTTTTGAACCTGGTTCCTCTCAGGGAATTTATTCTACTTTAATCTTCTGCGACTGTCAGGGTCTAGTCTCAAACTCTGTCAAATTGCTATATTTATAATGGCTGTCGTTAAGAAAAAGCACAGCACACCAGATGAGATGAGAGGCATGGCTGGGACTCGAACTGCACCTGTTGTCATCCAAGTGCCATGTTGCTAAAAGTGCTATACAAATTAGTTGTATATGTCTTGGTTGATTTACTAAATTGGGCATAGAAGGATCTGTGTGTACTCTAAAGCAGGACCATTACACAATCAACAGCCCTTGTACAGCCATGGCTTTAGAGCCTGTGTTCTGTATATAACTGCTACTCTTCAGGGTTGTGGCATTAATACAGTCTCCTGGGCATTAGAAACTTTTGACAGGCAGCGCAGACTCTAAGTGCAGGAACTTTTTGAGATCCAGATCATGACTTGCGTGCAGGAGCTGTTTCATAATGGGGTGGCTGAAACATGATGGATTATTGATGAGCATGAAGGGCAAACCTGCTTCAATTATTGAGAGTGAAAGTGATTGTTATAGGACGGAGATAAATTTTGTATGCATGTACAGCTGCCTGTGTGTGTGTTTGTTTGTGTGTGTGTGTGTGTGTGTGTGTGTGTGTGTGTGTGTGTTTGTTTGTGTGTGTGTGTGTGCGCGTCTGCGTGTGTGTATAAGTGGGTTAGATCTAAGCTCTAAAATATGCAGTATGAGTGGATGTTTTAACCTCCACTGATGTCTGACACTAGTTGAAGATCAGAGTGGCTGAGCTTCTGTGTTATTACATGGCTTTATTTTGGCGAGGATTACAGGTTACACTACTAACAGATTTCACTGAGAGTGTTTCTGTGTGTGTGTTTGTGTGTGTTGCAGAATGGCGGCAGGGCCGCACAGCACGGGTGGTTCTTCAGGATGAGGACATCACCACTAAGCTTGAAAACGACTGGAAGAGACTCAACACACTCATGCACTATCAGGTCAGCAGTGAAAATGCTAACAGGACCACCAGGCAGGGAGAGATTACACAGTGTCTCTCTCACAAATCTGCATTCAAGATGTACAAGTGCTAACAAGTTCTTGAACGCTTTAACTAGGTATTTATTATTGTCAAATTCGCAAAGATGCATAGCCAATTCATGGAGAGATAATGCAATAATAAAACACAAATTTTCTTAGTTAGAGTGAACTGAATGAAGGATTGAATTAATGGTTTACAATAAGTTAACTACACATACTGTACTTATGGATGTACACACTGAAATTGTATGGATTACTGCTGAGTCTAATGACAGTCAATAACAGCCTGTTACTACAGAAAATACTTTTCTGAATCACCATATCATGTGTTGACTTGCATGTGTAGGTTTCTGATCGGTGTGTGGTGGCTTTGGTACCTAAGCAGATGTCTTCCTATAACATTGCGCCATCAGCCAGCTTCCCACGGACCATCAGCCGATACGGTGAGGAGCTGCTCGCATTCTGCATCACAAGCATGACAAATAAACGCAAATTCACTTCTCTCTCATCTCCCTCCTCTGTCTTTATCTCTGTCTGTCATCGAGTCTTTCTCTCTTTTGGCGTGCATGCACTGAGTGCCAAGCAGACGTCTGAGGCTCTTTGGTGTCTAGTCAACTTTTAAACTTTGATTTTATTTTTTCATAAAATACCCATTCTCACCATATAACTACACATACATACAGCAGTGAGCTGGTTCTGTTCACACGCCTGTAAGAATTTTTTTTAGATTTTAATTTACACAGTCTGAAGTGAGACAAATCAGGAATTTAATTTGCTATATTTGGGTTGATGTTCTGAATCAGGTTGCACATTTCAATATTATTTTTTAAATTTTATTTTATTATGTTTTGTGCAGTTAGAGCTGAGTGTGTGTGTGAGTTACCGTGTGAAAATATAGTGACCTTGCGTGAATAAAAAAATTGTGCATAATGACCTTGTGTCACAGTTTGAGTTTCTCAGCGTAAAGAGTTCATCCTGTGTGATCTGCTGATGAAAGCAGAGGCTAATGAGGGACTGAACTGTGCGTGTGGGTGTGTCATTACCCTTTTCCCTGCCTTGGCATACAGCCTGAGGGCAGATGCTAAGAGCTTCACTCTCTTTCTTCATACAAAATATACATTGCATTAATAACTGAATCCAGTTTAGAATACTGATGAAAAGCTTCAAGCATGTATAAAATGATCTGAAATTGAAAACTGGCTACAAATGATTTTTTTTCTGTGAGCCCTTTGGACCACATGCTAAAAAACAGAATGAAAACCTAACCTCTCATGAGAAATGAATCTTAATAGAAGGATTACTATCATTTGGAAATTGGAAAATGTGAAGAGCTTAGTAAAAAATGATATTAAGTAAATCCTTTGTGATAAAATGGTCTGCCTTTAAAAATTCTAAAAGGAAAGTAGAACATAAAGCAGAAACAAATCCAAACATAAACTCACCATGAAATATGAGAAGTGACAAAACAAGGGTAAGAGATCTCACAAACTGACTTGTGAGTAGGATGGAGTACAGAACAAGGATGGCATGACGTGACTTTGACAGCCGCAGACTGGCGTAATGTCGCTGAGCAAAATAGTAAACATGCCGGCTTGAATGCGGGTCTGACCAGTGGACGTTTGCTACAGCTGCAAGTGCTAATTTGATGCTGAGCACTCCAGATGCTCTGTGGCTCTGAGATCCTTGGGCCAAGGAAGGTGAAGCATAAGTCAACTGAAAAGTCTCAGACACGTGTTGCTTTGTTTTAAATAAACTTCTCAAACTGCAGCCTCACAATGGAGATTTTTAAACCTTAAATTATGTGTTGTCCTCTTGCGCCAAGTGTAAAAAATGATCCATCTATGCAATAGTCTTCAAATGTATTTATAGATTTTAAGATTATTTCTAAATGTATTTTATAGTATTTTTAACTACAAATACACCAGTCTTCTCTCATTTGAATGATTGCATATGGCTCTGCACAGTGAAAACTGCCATTCACTGCATTTCTCACTAGTCACAATTTTTACAAGAAATGTTAGTTTTGACTTAAATTGCGTTTATTTTGCATACAAAGTGAATTCAGACGCACACAAGCTCACTCATTGCGGGTGCGTGTATGAGATGCTTAAAAACTTTTTGTACCCTGGTGATGCACAGCTTTCATGTAAATATGTAAAAAGGTAAGGTTTCACTTTTTCTAATGTTGTCATTTTACGAAAAGTGATCCATTTTCATGTTGAAGAAAGATCATATAGGCTTTCTCTGATGGGACACAGTGCTGGATCATTTTGCCCTTTGTACAGCACATACTTAATATAACTTAAAACTGTTTTCCACACATAATCTTCTACAGAAAGATATATATATATATATATATGTGTGTGGGGGCTGTGTATTTATAAAGACTTTTTATCTGTCCCTGTTTCTTTAAGATGCAGCCCTTCGCTCCGTCTCAGCTGGCAGTCCGGAGTTCTCACGCTCTCGAATGCCGATGATCACGCCAGATCTGGAGAGTGGAGTTAAAGTTTGGCATCTTGTGAAAAATCACGAACATGGAGACCAAAAAGAGGTTGAACGTGGCAGCAAGATGGTGTCGGAGATATACCTAACCCGCCTGCTGGCCACCAAGGTCAAATAAAAACACACACACACACACACACACGTCTATTGGCACTTCTGTTTTTATTAAATTAATGTTTTGAGAAGTAAGGACCAGAAAAACGGTCCCCACTAGTCAATTTTCCAGGTTTTCCTATCATTGTAGAGACATTTGGTCCCCACAAATTTAGCAAGATAGATTAGACACACACTGTCATATTGATTACTGTAGCTTACTACTGCTACTCATAACCCTAAACACACGGTTCAAAAATAAATGAGCATCAATTTTCTTGTCTGTACTGGCTCCCTGCTGGTGGAATGCTTGATCTCTTTGTTGTCTTCATACAGCGACTAAAGACTAACCTTTACATTCAGCGCTTGTTTGAAGACCCAGACTGCACATACACATTGTTTCAAATTAAACAAAACAACTCCTAACCGAGTTAGTTAGATACCTGCTGTGTATAAGCAGCTAAATGCTGTAATTGTAAATGGAATGCTGTAATAAGGAAACAAATGGTAAATACCTTAATAAAGGGTTCATGAGTTAATTCAGATTAACTCATCTGATACATGTTTTGCTGCAATTTCATGTCACAAGATTTACAACAGGAACAGCAGAAACGTGATTCTTTACAGGTGCTTATGCATGCAGTGGTTTGAAAGCATAACCAGCATGATTTGATTGTTTGATTGTGAATGATGATTGTGTATTTATTGACCTGTTTTGTATGTTGTTGCAGGGTACACTGCAGAAGTTTGTGGACGATCTGTTCGAGACCCTCTTCAGCACGGTAAACCGTGGCAGTGCGCTCCCACTTGCCATCAAATACATGTTTGACTTCTTAGATGAACAAGCAGACAAACACAGCATCCATGACCCAGGTGTACGACACACATGGAAGAGCAACTGGTGAGAAACAACAGAGTCTCAGTTCAGAACACGATACTGATATCACTGCTCCCTGGACCTCCCTGAGACATTTCACATGATCCCAAATGTGACATCCAGTTGATTAAATACAGGAATTAAGATAGAAATGTAAAAAGGTTTGTTTAAACTTTTTCTGCCCTATCTTCTGCACGTTTTATGCAGTCTTCCGCTACGCTTCTGGGTGAACGTCATCAAAAATCCCCAGTTTGTGTTCGACATTCATAAGAGCAGCATTACGGATGCGTGTCTTTCTGTAGTGGCTCAGACCTTCATGGATTCTTGCTCGACCTCAGAACATCGGCTGGGAAAAGACTCTCCATCAAACAAACTTCTCTATGCCAAAGATATCCCGCACTACAAGAGCTGGGTAGAACGGTAAGTAAGTAAAGATTTGCAGGCCTGTGAGATTTGGACATTTAATATGCGCAGTTTCTGTACGCTGTAAACAGGGCCCAAATGAAGTCAAGGTGTGTTTGTGTTGAGTTCAGGTACTATGCTGATATAAACCGCCTGCCATCCATCAGTGATCAGGATATGAACGCATATTTGGCCGAGCAGACGCGTATCCATTCACATGAGTTCAACACCCTGAGCGCGCTGCACGAGCTCTACAGCTACATCCGAAAGTACAACCAGGAGGTGAGTCCTGAGCCCTCTTGGATCAGCATGCACTATGTAGCATAGTGATGTTACAGGACATTTAAGACTTGAGTCATACACACATTATAGTCTAGTCACTGTGCCACTCGACCCTCTCTGGTTCTTGTGATTATCTCATGGTCTATAGTGCACAGTCTCTCAGACACATAGTACACATATCACATATGTACAGTATTCTCTTCAGTTTAATTCAAAAGCTTTGAAGCAGCAGAATTCAGGAGTGACCCATATTACACTGTCTAGACATAGAAAATTCACACAAACTAGCACTATGGCATTATATCAAATACATATCCAGTGACAACATTTATTCTGTGCATTAAACATGTGATCTTGTACTGACGACAGGAGAGTCAAACCACTCCACAAGTCTTCTTGGTCAGGAGCCAGCAGAGGCCGAGTCATGTGCAAAACTGATTCCTCGTGCTCCCCAAATCACTCTTTGACAATTTGAGCAAAATATATATGAAGTCTGTCGTCCTGTAATATGCCTGTATCAATGGAAATTAGTTGATAACCTGGTTATTCAGTACACGCATATGTTCATTACTCTGAAACAAGGCAATCTGGACTTCAATCTTTATGCTGTCTAGCAGATTAAAGCATTTTTCCACAAGCTGTTTAGTTTCTTTATTATGTCCTATAGCATTGCTATGCCCGCAGGATATGTCTTCTGACACGATTGTTTAAAACTGAGAAAATATGCACTGCATTACTTAGGGCTAGAATAATTGTTGCCATCTGAAAGATATTAATCACTGCCATAATTATCCAATCAATGGCCCTTAAGTATAAATTACAAAATGAAACTTTTTGGAAAGGGGGGGTGGGTGGGTAGTAAAAGTAAATACTGAAGAGGACATACCGTGAGAATACGTCTTTGCAAAGCACATGTTTTAAAATAAAGCTTGGTAAAATGATCCCAGGAAAAATCTCAATCCCCATATTATACAACAGATGACCTTAAAATCCCAGGGAATATATGGGAAGGGAAACAAAACACAACTGGAGCAACTCGAGCACTGTACAGAGTTAGCAATGTACAATCTATCTTTAAGTATAAAGTGTTTGAAATGTAATTACGTTCCCTAACATGGAGGAGCAGCTTTAAATGTATTAAACACTGTTACCTGCAAACTTTGCCTAATACCTACCTTCTGATAAAGGTTTGAAACTCAGGTCATGCTTTTGAAATTGTATTTGATGATGAACTTTACCTCTCCTGTCCCCTTGTGGCTATGTGCAGATAGTGCAGGCTCTAAAGCAAGACGAGCTGGCTCAGAAACAAAGACTTGCCTACAAGCTGGAGCAGGTCATTACTGCCATGGACCACGAGAGCTGATCTCGGCAACTTTGCACCCCAGTTTGATCAACAGTTTGTGCTTATAGCTGTACAGTTTTTATATGTAACGACACTGCACTCGTACATGCATCATTCTGCTGGACAAAGATTTTTTGAGGTCACTTATCTTCTATAAGAAGGAAAGAAGAAGATCACGCTGGACAACAGTTTTTTTTTTTTTCTCAAATGTTCTGATTCTTGAAAACAATGAGATTACAATAGACAATGTCAAACTGAACACAAAAATAAAATTTTAGATTTTCGGAATCACACGGAGTGGATTTTGGAGAAGCATTAAATAACATTATGCTTACTCACCTAATAATTATGACTGACTGTTTTAGTTCAACCAAGCTTAAAAGGTTTCATTGCAGTTCTTTGTTTGTATTCAGCTTTGGGTGTGTCTCGTCTGTGTCCAATAATTGTCTGTCAGCACTGATGAATTCCAACTGCCCTGACACCAAGTGCAGTTAAGGTGCGTCTTTGAGCCTTAAGCGTTAAGCGTTCTTACTACAGATGTATCAGATGTACAGATGTATCTCAGCTGCTGCAACGTTGATGAGGCATTCCTCAAGACAGTAAATTCTGTTGTTAAGTATACATACTATTATATTACCTGAAGAGCATGTGCATCAACATGTATCGAGATAGCATGTGTACATGTGAGCAGCTTTTACATCCTGTCCACCAACATCTACCCTGATTTCTGTATGTCTAGTAACATCTGTGTAGTACCTACACTGAATATACGCTGAGGCATGTTTGAACTGTGGGCAATATATTAGTAAACTTAAAATGTGATGGGAAATCACAAAAATAGTCTCCAAAACGATGTGTGATGATAAACTTTGTGACCAGCCCAAAATCACTCAAATAAACCCAGAAGTGTTCAGTAAGCAAAATCTATGTTGCCCAGTGCCATCAGGCAGACACAAATGAACAAATACTACACAACACTGAGTTTATGGACTTGTTAAATTATTCATCTCTTACATTTTCATATGGATAACGTTTAATAAATGCGAGGCAAAGTAAATTCCATTCAGTAAATCTGTGGGAGCAGTACACAAATAACTGGTACATATGATGTTTCCGAACTCATCAAAAGGATCATATTCTAGTCAATATGGGTCAAACTGGCCTTAAGCTAACGCAGGTATTGACACACATCCAGTTGATTTCCTGAAGCAATATAACCCATACCAAGCACCTGGAATTATGTGTATTAATAACTATGAATAAATAATATGAGTATTAAACTGAGTATGTTGCTTGTATTAAATACTGCTGTATCTTAACAAAATAATAAAAAACTTTACATAAAGGTAAACATATTTGATGAGCTTTACATGATTCATTGTCCATGGATAGCTGAACTTTTGTACGCACAATTCTCAAGAACATAACCACCTGATGCCAGCTGTTCTCTTTTTACTTTCAATACAACTAGCAAATAAGCTCTTCATATGGACCACGGTTTTAGCGAGTGCTAATCTTAAAATTGTGAGTTGTTTACATGTCCACTACGACATTTACCCCTCTGAAAAAGACAGAGCTCTGCTGGTTTGTTTACCCTTACCGGGGTGGATACCTGATGTCTATATATATATATTTTTTTTATTTATTTACTCAGATTAATGAGAACCAATAAACGCACTGTACTGTTACATTAAATCGTATACTTGACACAAACATTAGTGTTAATGTGTGATTGTGTTGCTGTACCAATGAGCTTCCAGTCTTTACATGCACTTGTCTTCGCTCATGTGTTTTCTTCATTTGTCATGTTGATAGATTCATGAAGCATGCTTGAAACACTGCTTTAAACTAAGCCTGAGTTTTAATCTCTCTTCAGTGTTCATTAGAACTCAAATGAAAGATCAAATGCTGTGTAAATGAAGCCATCAGTGTTCATTACAAAACATTTAATCTATTCTGAACTGTATAAACCTGCTGATTTTTGTGATATAATAATGCTGTTTTGTTTGTCATGATTTTTTACTATCTGTTTTTTTTATCACCTGTCAATTATAGTGCTTCCTGTTCTTATTTAATTGCAGAGATTTTTTGTATTTTATTTTCCCTTTATGCTATTGAGCATGTGAGTTTCATGGCTATGTCCTCGCCGTAAGACGAGTAACGTCAGTGATGGCACTAAATCTCGTTTAGCGAATTAACTGACAAAGTGACTGTACTGTATTGTCCTTGTTTTTAAAGTACGTGTGTATTTACACGTGTAAATGGTAAACATTCCTATTTTGAACAATCCACTTTTTACTGTTGTAATAATTATAATAAACTCAAGTCAAAACGTCAACATGTTCTTGCATAGTTTCCTCTTTTAGTGAGAACATAATTATTAAAAGCAGCACCAACTATTATAAGAGCCACTATTATTTCTTCATTCATTAATTTTCACTAATCATTAACATTCATTAATCTATTGAGTCCAATTCAGAAGCACATGGGCTCGGGCTTTGTTCAAAAATATATATCTCTAGTACAATTGTACTGCAGCAGTCTAAATCAATTAACATACTGATTCTGACTTAAATGAAAAAAAACATGGTTTACCTGTGCCACTTTGAGTTGTAATAAAGATGGGATTAAATGCAATTCTAAGCTCAGGTGAAGCTGATAACTGATGCTGTTTTTATTTTAGATACCAAACTTTACATTAAGGTTGGAAAATCTGAGGGTTACTGTGCTGCCTAAAATTAGAACTTGGGAGGTACACTCAGTTTTAACAACTTCAGAAGTCTTTATGGGGTATGCAGGCTTTAATGACATGAAAAATTAACATATCCAGTCTTGTTTATGCAGAGTACATACCAAGATGTTATTCATATTATGTTCTATACAATTTAGCTTTAATAGCAGCCCTGTACACAAACAACAGGACAAATCAACACGCTAAGCAAACCACTAGAGTCAGTAACAATGGTCTGTTGAGAGCTACAGTTTAAATTTGAAATGTTTTAATCGCAGTGGCTCACAATTAGCAAGTCAAACACAGAGGTTAAATAAATTTGCAAAATTGATTTTTTTTCCCAATGTGAATAAACTTCACAAACCATAAAGTGTCAAGATGTTACATGTGATCAGTAAGATGGCTCAGGTATTATCACTACCTGATTCCGATCGAAGATTCTGATTAAACTATTTATATTTTATATGTAAATATTAAACGGGGGAGGAGTTACAACTCAAATCATGTTATATTCTTACCACACATGTGGCTCCTATGGTTGCCTTAAGACTCCAGAGATCCCTTTTACGATCCTGACCTGGACTCTGTCTGCCTGTGTGGGTTTACTCTGGGTACTCAGGTTTCCTATCATATTGCAAAAACAGAGTTAAGTTAAATGGGGGCTTTAAATTAGCCCAATGATAGACAAGTTTCAACGTAACCTTTTTCTTGTCACAAAGAGCCATTGATTCCGAAAGCAACTTTAAATAAAAAACAACTTATAAAGGATGAACTCTGCTTACAACAGAGGCCGAACATGTTACAATAGCTATAGTGTGCTTCGAGACGCAATATCACAAAGAAAGTACTGACAGGCAAATTGGAAGTTCACATGGCTATTATTCTTATGAGTAACAGATTATTTAATTGAATTAATATTACAAATATAAATATTAAATATTACATTAAATATTAAGCTGGTCTCAATCAAAGTATTCCGTCTGGATGCGTTCTATTTCCACTGATCTTCTTATTACAAATTAACAGATTATAACCTACATGTAAAAAGTAACTCAATTCGGTTTATCATGTTCAACTTGTTGGTATGGTCATCTCAGTATCTCTCCCTCTTTCTCTCAACAGAGAGCAGTGAGATATACTGAAGCTCCTGATAACATGTCAGAACAGAACATAAAAGTTAAAGATTACATTACACAACAAACACACAAGTTCTTCAGCCAGAAATTGGCTCTAATCTCATTTCATGTTATAAAGAGTAAACGTCCTGCTGTGGCTGAAACCTTTGAGGTCTTAAAAACAAATGGCTAAATCCTTAGGCTATATTTAACTGAGCCTCACAGTGCCTGCTATAGGTGGTGATCGTCTGAAGGACAGAATTCAGGGACTAAGCAGGGTGAAGGTTGTAACTATTTTGGCATTCAGTCAAGACTCAAAGTCCTTATTAATACCTGTTCAGTTTCTCAGAGCTGTTCTGAAAGTCCCAGCTGTCACGGTAACAAATCCATTTGACTTCTTAGGCCTTGTTTTTATATTTATGCACTCTGATGTGGGTATTCCTCATGTTCTTAGTACAGTACAGCATGTTACTTTTTGTAATTGTGGTATAACACTGTCAAAGCATCTGATTCCTTCAATTTATTATGTAAAGCAAAGCTCTGGTTTGAGATGGCCTGCTTGGGACAGAAACAGCTGTGCATTAGTAGAGTGGATGATGAACTGGAGAGGACTCTCCTAAGCTTTTAGCCTTTCAAAATATCACCCTTTTAGTCACACATGTTTAATAATGTATGTATGTAATAATGTAGAGTATCTAAAAAGAAACAGCGACAGGACAGTGTAAATTCTAAACCATCTTTGAGAAGTTTAGTGAAAGATATAAAGCTGAACCTTCAGTATAGTTAATCATAGCAAACAGGATAAAAACATAATACAAGGTTTAATGTAATTGTTTATTTCTGTTATTCATGTAGGATAAAAAATAGTAATAGTAGTAGCATTATGTCCCAGTAAGTGACCTCTAGTCCTACAAAACAAAGAAGAAAGATGAATATAAAGCGTATTAACACATTTGCAATATGGTGTAGAATTTATTAATCACTCCATTTGCAGAATTTTTAAGTCAATGTGTTGAATTCTGAATTGTGTAGTAAACATTAATATCTTTAAGTGTTGCCACCTGCTCGCACCTCGGCAACCAAGGACTGGAAAAAGTATCCTTGGATATTGTTATTAATACAAATTGCTTGCCTTTGCAAGAGTCTTGTAACAGTAAACCAGAAGCGTCTCAAATCTCCCCCAGGGCTAATCCACAGGTTCACACCAGTAAGTCATACGAGCCGATGCTGTCATGAGCTTCAACTATAGTTGAAGCCCTGCCTAGGCAGCTGTACACAAAAAAACAACTAATAATAAGAGGAAAGAAAGTTGGGTTTGAGTTTCATACTAAACCTAAGACATATAGCTTAGTATAAGGCTTCTAGTGTGCTGCCAAAATCAGAATACATTATTATACATACTGGTTTAAGGCTAAGAAGGTAATGCCTTTATAAACTACTCTTGACCCTGACAAAGACACAAGTTACAGAAACAAGTTATTATTTGGGGCGATATTTTGTGAAGATAATTAAAATGAGAATTCTGACACCAGGTTCTAAAACCACATCCTCATCAGTAACTCTTCCCTAATACTGAAGTTTAATGAACTAGTGGAAAAAGTACTTAAAAATAGTACCCAAAAAATGTACAGATCTGTCAGAATAAAATGTCACACATCAGTCCTTGCTTTGAATGACTGTCATACAGGGTCTTATTAATAAACTGCTCAGTGGGCAGATGTCTTGCAACTGTATACCAGTGGCATCTGACCGCTCCTCGCATGCCAAGTTAGGCATTGTTGAAGTGCTGGTCAGATTATCTTTACTTCCAAGTCTGAGTCCCAAGCATGAAAAGTTTAATTAGACTCATACTCAAACAACATTTTTTGGATAGTTATTACCACCATTGAATAACCATGATTTTAATATGGCACAGCAAATGAGGTTTACTGATGCTCGTTACATGATGTCAGTCAATTATGTCACCTGTGTGATACAACAGAAATATTATCTTAATTCTATTGATTGCTAAAGAGAAAATTTTACAAATATACTGCATTATTACTTATTCTAAAATGTTACTGTAAATTACTTTGACATATAATTACACTTATAGTAAAACATAACATGTAAAATATGACACAGTTGTGACACTGGCAATTTACAGAGTGTATAAATAACTTAATTTGTGCCATAATGATGGGATCATGGATAAGCAGCTAAAACCCATGTCCAAATACAGCAAGCCACTTTTTGCTGACTGTACATGTTGACTGTATATATATATCAGGAGCTGTGTTTGTCTTCCCCAAGGACTTACACCCACCCATTGAAGGTAAGAGTCACATCTTCAAGTCCCTACACTGAAGCCTACCAAACTAATTTTTATTTTTATTTTTTTATCATCTATGCATGCATAGGTATTTTTATTCTTACCCTTTGTCTTGTTATTTATTTTCAATATATCAGCTTCCAAGAAAGTTAAATCAATTTGTCTGGACACAAGGTTATTGTTGCAGAAATGTTAAGTCACTCATCTAAGTGACTACTTCAGTTTGTTGAGTACTGATTCAACTTTCCAATATTTTTCTAGAATAGTTAATTGTTTTTAAACACCATCATGATGTCACATAACTTATATCTTATGACACCACAGTTGAAGCAGAAGACTTAATTAAATAAGCATTTGTGCATTACAGAATCCAGCTAGTCCTGCACATTTCTGGCCTAGAAAGGGAAACACAGTAAGTAAGGGGTGTAATTGTGAATGGGCTCTTTGGTATAATTTATATTAAAGACAGGTCAATGCAACATTAGGATGTTTTGTACTGCAGTCAAACTCAACTTTTGTTTCGTTTTTTACAGAAAGAGGAATCATGGGGGATGGAGAAATGGAGTGTTTCGGCCCAGCAGCCGTCTTCCTTCGAAAACCAGAAAAGGAGAGGATTGAGGCTCAGAACAAACCTTTTGATGCCAAAAGTGCAGTCTTTGTTACTGATTCTGCCGAGATGTACGTCAAGGGTACACTGAAAAGTAAAGAAGGTGGCAAAGCCACTGTCGAAACTCTGGAAAGTAAAAAGGTAAGATTAAAGACACCTGACAAAACTTGGCTTTAGGATAGTTTCGTTCTAATCCTATAATACAAAATACAAAATACGAATGAGATGTTTAAATTGAAAATGTGTTTTGCTACTGCTATTTCAGACTGTAACAGTTAAAGATGATGAGATCTTTCCCATGAATCCACCCAAATTTGACAAAATTGAGGACATGGCCATGATGACCCACCTCCATGAACCTGCTGTGCTTTATAACCTCAAAGAGCGTTACGCAGCATGGATGATCTACGTAAGTTCAGGAAAAAAGGCTTCCACATTAAGATAAGATGGCATACTAACAAAAGCTGATAAAACTTCTCTTTTCACCAATTCAGACCTATTCAGGCTTGTTCTGCGTCACTGTGAACCCCTATAAGTGGCTCCCAGTGTATGACGCTACAGTTGTGGCTGGATACAGAGGCAAGAAGAGAATTGAAGCCCCGCCCCACATCTTCTCCATCTCTGATAACGCCTATCAGTTCATGCTGACTGGTATGATATTCCTTATCTATACCGCTCACAAAAATTATACATAAAATTGATTTTATTTCATTAAACAAGATCATCAAAAAGAAAAAATGGAAAGTCTAAGCAAGTTGTTCAGTTATATAAATGAGATTATTTGTCTCAATTATCGTGGTTGAGTAGCCAAGTCAAGTCGAGCCATATCTAATTCTCTAGCACTTTTTACAATGGAGCATTGTCTTAAAAAAAAGCAGCTTTACAACATTATCTTACCTTAAAAGGCCAATCCCAATTTGAGCAAGCATATGGTGACAGGGAAAAGGAAAAACTCCCTAAAGTAGCAAGTGGCATATTCGTGAGGGTGAACAGTAGCATGTCAAACTGGCCACACATTGGCTGTACAGTAGGGTGTATGGTCACCCAAGACTGCCAAAACACACTGACAGAGATGGGGTATGGACTGGATTAGACTATCCTGCAGTTCTTGTGGGATCCTCCTCACATTCATTTTGAAATATCCCCTCATTTTTGTGAGAGTGTATTACATTGCTATATATGCTGATACTTTACTGTACAAGTTTTACAAACTGAACATTACCTTTCATTATACCTTCTACTGTTCATTTAGATCGTGAGAATCAGTCGGTCCTGATTACGTAAGTCAAAAAATGTGTGACATTACAATCTATCAGTAATATTTAAGATCAGATATGCAAACTTGTATTTGAAAGACATTGTATTGTGATGCCATCTTTTTCCCAGTGGAGAATCTGGTGCAGGAAAGACTGTGAACACCAAACGTGTCATCCAGTACTTTGCGACAGTAGGTATGACTGCACCGAAGAAGGCAGAGCCTTCTGCTGGAAAAATGCAGGTGTGTCATCACATTTCAATGGCCCTTTACACCACATTTGTACCTGAATACTACACTAAAGCATCTGCCTTCACCTGTAGGGGTCGCTGGAAGACCAAATCATTGCAGCGAACCCCTTGCTGGAGGCTTATGGTAATGCCAAGACTGTGAGAAATGACAACTCCTCTCGTTTTGTAAGTAGTGTCAAATTGCAAGCCGGAATGTTACAAGGTAGGAAATATTTTAATTGCATTATACATTTTTAATTCTTTCAGGGTAAATTTATCAGAATTCACTTCGGCCAAACTGGAAAGCTGGCATCAGCTGATATTGAAACCTGTAAGTTTCGTTTTCTTCATAGTTTCACATAGAAATAAAAATACTTCCTACAAATTGAACAAAAACAAAGCACACGAAATGAATGAGTGTAAGTGCTCGTTTCAATTTACCAACAGATCTGCTGGAGAAGTCAAGAGTTACTTTCCAGTTGTCTGCTGAGAGAAGCTACCACATCTTCTACCAGCTCATGACTGGACACAAACCAGAGCTGCTTGG
>JAUZST010060999.1:0-23205 GCA_034779995.1 Parotocinclus haroldoi
TAATAATAATAATATACATGTATGTAATAATAATATACATGTTAATAATACTAATATATCATAATATACTTGTTGATAATAATAATAATATACATGTATGTAATAATAATATACATGTTAATAATACTAATATATCATAATATACTTGTTGATGATGTATGTCTATGATTGACCCAATTTCTTGGGTTTTTTTTTCTTGTTTCATGTGGACTTGCTTACATGCATCAAGGTTAAAGATCGCTCCCTAGTTACCTTTTAAGTGTTTTTGGTGTAAAATTTTGGTGCCAGTGTTTGAAGTAATTTTGACATTTTATGTCTGATTGAAGAGGCGGTTAAGTTCCACTGTATTGGCACCTTGGGTAAAGACAATGTCCCATTGATGAAAACACATGCTTTAAGCATACCGATACTAGACCAACCATTACAGTAAGTTTGAGCCAACACAGTTTCATCACAGCAGTCCCTCTGAATTGTCCGTGGAACCAGCCAAAGGTGACATGTAGATGCGAGAGATGTTCATTGTTTTATGTGCGAATACATTTTTTGCAGACATTTGCTACACTGCTAGGCCCCACCTTCAGTTTAAGGGCTCAGCATGCACTGCAGAATATTGACAGGGAATCGGGAGGTGTATTACAAAATTGGGATCAAACCTATGGGTCACCACAACCTGTGGGAATTAACTGGTTCATACTGGAGTCCATAATGTTTTTTGTTTTAATGAAACAGTAGCATTCTGATCAGCATTAAAGGAAAAGTAGCCTTGATATTACAGATCCTCCACCATACTTAATATATGGGAATGCTATTTTTTGTTTAAACACCCTCCTTTTTATACTAACTAACTCGTATTGAGTGTTTTATTCTGAATAAGAGTTTCAGTAACATCTCTCAAACTCCAGTTACTTATGTTTTGTTATGAAGAAAAGTTTTTCCTCAGCCACCTATCCAAATAGTTTGCTGCCATGAATTGGACGAGGTGACTCGTTGACCCTGAACACTGGCAGCATTTGTATTTCGTGTGTAAATACAAGAGGAAAGTTGTAGATCGAAGAAGGAGGCTGTGAGTGAAAGAATGTAATGGATGTTGAGTTGGGAAAGGCTTGGTAAAACTCGATCGATCAGTCAAGAAGCAGAACTGATCGTAATTAGTGCACCATATTCTGTGGAGCTCCGTTTCTACACCTGCTTCACGTTGGCTCTGTTTGAGACCGTGTTTTGTGAGAACGTTACTGTAGCGGTGTGCGATCGAATAGGATACGGTTTCACTCCTGTACTGAATTTGCCGTGCTAGTAGTTTAGATCAGAGCTATGGATTTTTCATTTGTTTTTGTCAGCAGCCTCCTGCGCTTGTGACAAATAGGCATCCTGTATTTGTCAATACTGTTGAATATCTAACAATTATAAACGTAATTGATTGGGAGTGGAGGAAAAAGACATTTATCAAATTTATTGACTGGACTTTTTGTTGATAATGATGCTCTGCCATGAGCAATGGGGTCAGTAAAGCTACTCACGTCAGGATAAATGAGTGAATTTCACCTTTTCAGTCAGATTATGCATATGAATGAAGCCTGTCTAATTACCTCCTGATCCGGGTCAGATAGAAATGGGAGCCGGTTAAATGAAGCCTGTGTAACTATGATGCAACCTGTCCTGCTGATTGCTTTTGTGGTTTCATTTACACCTTTCATTTTATGTGATGTATTTTATTTTCTCCTGTTCTTTCTATTTTAACACCACTTTTTACCGTTCTGGTATACGTTGACCTGGGGGGGGGGGGGACACATGCTCTGGAATGGACACCAGTCCAGGTCAGGGCAGGTAGAGGTCACTGTTTCAGCTTTATGGGTTGGTATATGTGGTTAAGGGCTTTTACCCCATGTTTTAGCCCTTCCTGTCCAGGGCCACATGGGCCCATCATCTATCCAGGAGACCACAGGTTGTAATATGATCCCTGAATGATTTCCCCTCCCTCAGATTCAACAAACGGTGTCCGCATGTGAAACTCAAACCAGCTGGATGACAAAATCTGATTAATTTTGATATGAAAGTTTTTTTTTTTTTTTTTTTCCTCTTTCCTTTTCCCATCTTTGAATGTGCTTTTTCTCTCCACCAGTTTAATCAAACATCCTGCCTCTAGAAATTCAAGAGCACTTGTTAAATTTCCACCAGTAAATTATTTTAATTCATTAGGCTCAATGAAGGTTGGCTGCATGTGTAATTTTTGGTTTTTCCTCATTTTCAGTTGGCGCTTGGTCATTTCCCCTATCCACAGGTGAGTGTATCTCTGACCTCAGTATTTTTCGCTTAGCAGTGCTTATTACGTACATGATTTGTAAGATTTACCGATCCGTTTTCTGAGATCGTAGATCCACTTAGCTGGCATCACTCAAATTGATACAGGGGAAGAAGTAGGTAGCCTTTCATACCCAGAGGTCAGGGGCCATTATGCTCTCTAGGACTTTCTTTCCCTGAAGTATTACTAGTTAAAAGACATTTCATTGCAACAAGATACTAGCCTGGCCTTTGTCTGCACTCTGTGTTCATTACATTACTGTAAAGCTTTGTTTCTGATGGAATATGGAACCGTTTAATGAGCGAAATGTTGACTAATGCTCAATAAATTACTCCCAGCATGCCTATTGGGTTAATTTGCATATTAAACCAGAAGAGCCACTCAGGGCTGCTTGTGGAAAACAGGAAACACTCGGGTGGTACCCAGTGCCAGGACCTTGGGTAGTAAAGTGGGCCTGTTTTTAATGTTTGCAGGTACATGATTCGGATCAATCTGAATGAACTTAGGAAAAGCTTGTGTTTGTTGAGATGTCATCATGTTTAATCCGTATTGAATGCACGCGTGTGTGTGTGTGTGTGTGTGTGTGTGTGTGTGTGTGTGTGTGTGTGTGTGTGTGTGTGTGTGTGTGTGTGTGTGTGTATCACTCAAGCTCTTGGCCTCCGGCGTATATCATTTGTGAGTGCGTTCCTCTGACAACAACATCTATTGTCATGTTAATACATCGAGTGCTATTACGTAAATCTCTCCCTCTTTGTCTTTTTCTCTCTTACTCAATCTTTCTCTCTCTCCCTCTTTAAATCTGTCTCTCTGTCTGCCTGTTTCTCTCTCTCCCTCTTTCTCATACTGCCTCCCTCTCGCTCTTTTTCTCTCTCTCCCACTCAATCCCCCCCCCCCTCTCTCTCTCCGTTTTCCTCTCCCCCTCTCTCTGCAGAGCCATGCACCAACCCATCTCACACACACACACACACACACACACACACAGGGCCACTTCAATGTATTCAGTTAACCTAATGCATGCCTTTAGACTTCGGGAAGAAACCGGAGCACCAGGAGTAAACCCACACAGATACGGTGAGGACATGCAAACTCCAGACAGAAAGGATCCACCCGTTTACCTGCCCACCTTGCAGAGACCTGGCTTAAGACTTTTGATTCAAATACATGTTCGGTGCGAACAGAACGGTTTCAACGTGTGGGAACTTTTCTGTTCCTGGCAAAAGGTGCCACAGGCACTATACTGGCGCTGTTTGTGTTTTTACACCCCATTAATTTATTGCTCTTTCTCTTTCTCTCTGTCTATTCCCTTACTTTTCCTTTCTCATTGCCTCCTCCCAGTTCTGTCTTTGTATTAATATTTCATTTGGCGAGAAGAAAAAGGTCAAAAATGTAGCAAAAGCATGAGAAAGAAAGAGAGAGAAGGGAAAGACAGGACCTCCTGCTGCCTCAGAGTTTTTGCTCTTGATGTTAATTTTCACAGCTCCATATGGTGCTGCAGACTCTTCACCTACAGGCATCACAGACACACACTGAGCCCAACGCGCGCCCGCACACACACGCTCACCTCGGGCTTGGCTTGTCATTTACAGCAACCCATGCATCTGTGAGTTCTTTCTCTTACACACACACACACACACACACACACTTGTATGCACACAGTAAACCATGTAAACTTCACCTGCTGGGATTCTTGAAGGACGGATAGTCCGGAAAGCAGCTCCGTCTGATTTTCTACCTCTGTTTGGTGTGTGTGTGGGTGCGTGTGTGTGTTCTCCTGTCTTGTCATTGATTATAAAAGACTCTTTAATTCCGTCTCACCCCATGTTGGGATTAATTTGCATTCTTTGTCAGGAGTTAATGGCGTCTCTCGATGGCTCGCTCGGAGAATCTTTGAAGACTGCAGACTCGCTGGCATGTGTATACAGCCGCCGGCGCTTCTTCCTCTGATTGATTTGTTGTTGCCTTTTGTGTTCTCCGGCTGTTTCCGTTTTTGGATCATTTTTCTCCTCGTATTCATCCAAACACGGCGTATGAAATTGCTTTTGCTGAAGCTTTGATTTGGAGCATGGTACCAGGATACGTTTAAGTGGTTTTATTTCACTGGTTAAGATCACACTGATCATTTGTTTTCTCTTGTTACTGTTCTGTAGTGTGGAAGAACTTGCAATGGAACCTTGAATTTAATTGGTTCCAGAAGGCCGTTCAAATCCGACGTGTGCAATGTCAGAATCAAAATTTCCCATAAGAGGTAATGTGAATAGGATGAATCCGTCTCCGACCCCCGAATTATTCGCCAATATTCGCATGTAAGTAGTGATTAAAAACATTACTAAAGCAAAGAAATAGAACACAGTGCAAAATGTCATAAAGACAAGAAACGAGAGAAAATAAAGTAAAAAATTTTTAAATGTATAGTCACTGAGGTGAACACAGTTTCAGCACTTTGGATTGGTGTCTGAAATCACGCCTGTAGACTGATATAATATACATGATACTGTACAGTAGTACATATGGCTATGAATCTTCATCTTTTGGGTTTTATGGTATTTAGCGTATCGTGTTAGTGCATAGCCACCAATGGACTGGACTGAATTACATGCGTCGTGATTGGAAGATTTAAGGTATCCATGTTCAAAGTTCAAATTTTTGGTTTCATTTTCGGGGCACAAAACAAAAGAATTCTAACGAACAGTTCAATATTTACATTTTTTGATAGAAAAGGCTTTGAATATCGAGGTTCCATTGTATCCTGGATTGACACTTGCTTTTCAAGTGCATTTTATTAAGCAATAAGTGAATCATGTAAGATTAATTTGAGGTATTTACAGTCTTACCTGAAAGATGGGTACATCATTCAGTGTTGATACGAGCTCGACTGGGAGACTCAAATCAAAAACCTCAGTTTCCAGAATTAAACCAAACAGTCCGGACACATCAGACTGGCCCACCTGTTGCTCCCAACATGCAAAACGTGCCGTACCACCATAACATTAAGACGTACTTGTAATTGTTAAGACTTTGGAGGCTGATCTCAAAATAGAACATCTTTTTTATTTGATTTGATTTGATTAGTCAGAAGCAGTCGGTTGTAGATGCTTTGTTTGTGTCAGCTGATTTTCCGCTCTGATGAGGTCCATCAGAATGTGTGCTTTTGTCAGTTTGTTGTAGGTATGCTTGGCGACAGTTCTCACATGACTGATGAACTCGCATCTGCAATGTACAGATACCTCGGTCCTCATTGTTAATTCGTTCCAGTCTTGTCAGTACAGAAAACGAGCACATTTTTCCCATAAGTGAAGTTCCTGAGAGCTGATGCTAAATTTTCACTGTTTAGTTTACATTTACCTTTCCAGCATTTAGCAGACGCCCTTATCCAGAGCGACTTAGTGATACAGTCTTACAATCCAAGCAGTTGTGCGTTAAGGGTCTTGCTCGAGGACCCAACTGTGGCAGCTTGGCAGAGGTGGGGTTTGAACCCTGGACCATCTGGTCCAGTACCTAAACCGCTAGGCTACCACTGACTGTGGTCAGAAAATTTCTGACTAGTGTTAGTAATGTTGTAGTGAACACAGTTGTAAACCAGCCGAGCTACCACTAGCTTCAACCATGTTCTCTGATTTCAAGTGATATTAGTCTTAAAAAAAAAACAAAAACTTGTGCCTGCTTTTTCCAGTGTCTTTGTACTGAAATATTGTACTAAATCCTGGCGTATTTAATAGACTACAGCAGTGTCTAATTGTGGGAGCAATACCTGCGGGACATCACATTCATCTCATCATGCTGGAGGCAGGACAGTCAGGTCTGATCAGATCTCCTGCAACCATGAGCAATGCAGTTCCAGGTCTGAACTGCTGAACGCGTGAAAATTCAGCAGCAGCTGGTGCTCGGTCACCCTGATCAGTCAAAACCCTGCTGGCTTATGTTTTATAAGCACATTCTGCTTTACTTACCAGTCTACATTTACAGCATTTAGCAGATGCCTTTTACACAAAAGAACTTAAAGCAGAGCTCAGAAGTTCACAGTTAAGACCCTTGTTCAAATTCTCAAAAGAAGAATCTACCCTCCTTATGCGATATTCACAGATTAACTTGTAAAGACCGACAGTATCCAAACAAAAGAAGATGAACATGAAGCTCTGTACTGCATCCAGATGGTTCAAGAAAATCCCCCTGGTAGTCATTCAACGCTCAAATGGTGACTGAAGGTCCAACTTGTAATTCAGGATTTAATAGTGGAAGTTTGGGTTTGATTGGTCTTTTTTTGGTCAAGGTCAAGGATGGATTTGAGGGGGATGGTCAGTCTATCCTGGATGGGATTCCCGTGTATTTCATGGCCCCATATCCACACCCTCTGACATTCACGTTGCAAACCCAACCCAATTTGTAGCAAAGTCACATAAAATCTCAAAGCAGTTTTAAAAAAAATATTGTCTTCAGTATCCCTCCCTGTCCAAAACTGAGCAAGCCTGGGGTGGCAGTGACAAGGGAAACACTGAAAAACAACAAAAAAAGTGAGAACCTTGGGAATTACCCCTCCCTCTCTCTCACTCTGTGTGTGTGTCTCTCTCTCTCTCTCTTTCTCTTTCTCTCTGTATGTGTGTGTATGAGAAAGAGAGAGAGAGACTGAGAGAGAGAGAGAGAGAGACAGAGAGACTAGTACATTAGAGATAATGTAATATGAGTAATGAATGTAAAATGATTCTTTCAAACATCAGTGTAAATGAAAACAATATTAAAATAACATGAGTATGCATATCAGCATTATGTTGTCCAGCCACACAATATTTTCCCTGGAGCAAAGAGGGCTAAGGAATTTGCTCCTGGGCCTAACAGTGGCAGTTTGATGGGATTGATCCATAGCGCACAGCCCTAACCACCACTGTACCCAGTATGGAGGAATGCAGCCAGTGCACAGTCAGGATTCCATTCAATTATGTAATAACGTTGTAATTGCGTTGCAATTACTTAGTTGCTACATGACGAGAGTTTCCTGATCCTTCTTTGTGGTGGTCACAAATTCACATACCATCTGCTGTGTAATAAACATGTTCCGGTTCCGCATCATGCACCTCTCCCTTTTAAAATGCACATCCACACTGCGTTGAACCTGGAGGCAGCAGGAAGATCTGCTGCTGCTTTTCTGAGCCACTAAATGAAGCTCAGGCTATTAGCACTTTGTGTATTTTCATTATGCAAATGCCGTTAACACGACGTGCCCGCTCGTGGCCACCGGGCTTTTCCTTCTCGCTTCTCCCTCAGTGATCATAAACGGGTCCTAGTGCGACGCTCGTGATTATAACATGCTAATTACACGTTCTCTCCGCCTGTTATTCCTAATGTTCTCTCCCTTTGTTTATGTTTGTGCAGATTCAGAAGAACCAAAGCTCCTTAATGGTAAGTATTAGGTTTTCTTTATAAAATGAAATCCATTATTTCTTTTGATAGTCTCTTTTTCGACTCGCTCGGTTGCCTGGCTCTAAAGTTAATACGATAAAACAATGCACCGGCGCTTAAGTGCGTGCGTACCAAAGAGAAGCCATTAGAAATAATAGAGCATTCTGGATCGAATGGAGCTTGTGTGTCTCTGTGCGTTTGATTAATCTGAATCTCTCACCTGTTTTGCTGCATTACTGATTTCATTTGACTGTAAGGAGATTGCGTTTGCTCTAATCTCCCCGTCTCTCCTCCCCTCCACAGCCTCTCCAGTTATTGCAGTGCATCGTTGATGAGGTGAGTCCTAGCAAGATCCTAAAGCCGTGCCTAATGGTGCAGAAAGCTGCTGTTTTGTTTCCTAATGAAGCAAGGTGCTTAAGATAAAGTCAGGGGCTAGAGTAGCTCAGTGTTGCTTGACCCTTGGTTAGCCTTAAAAATGAGCTGGGAAAAGAACTGCGTTCTTTTTCTTACTGCATTTGTTTGTCGAATTTCTTAATTATATAAAAATAGCACGACCTCAGGAGGGAACAAACTTTTTACAGTAAAAACCATAAACAAGTTCATTTTAATTTCCTTTGTGTAGTGGTAATCATCTTCACCTTTCATGTATGGTACCCAGTACAGTATCACACTGATGAATGATTCTCTAAAAGTATGTGAACCCTTGCATTTAGAAACAGATTGAAATTCAAAGGGGTTTTGACTTTTTTTGTCCTGTATATTTTTATCAGATTGCCCCCATTTACATGCATATTTTGAATGTTTGAAATCCCTAACTCTATTGCTATCTATTATCTTTCTCCATGTCCCCCCACACACACACACACACACACAGACTCTTTGCTGGGGTAATGTAGCATGACTGGGTTTCAGAGCTCAGAGGCTGGGTAGTGTTACATTAACCTTGACCTGCACTAGGCACTAAAATACAGCCATGCGAGACCTTGACACACTTCCTCACCCCGTCCCTCTGTTCCACCTCCTGTGAGGGACAGGAGCTCAAACCTGCACTGCACTCTCACTGCTCTCAATTCCACCCGCCCAGCAGCCCAGTTCTTGTAATGCTCATCATAGCTGCTTATAAAAGCAAGAACAAACAGGACAACATTTTTGTAAAACAGCATTACCTTGTGGAACTTGCTGAATTTGGTTCTTAACGCATTTTTACCAGAAAAAGTGTCTAGACACTCGCTTTCTCGGGGCTCTTGCTTAAAATAGTCCGTTTCAGCCAAAACTCGATTCACCATTCTTCATGGGTTTGGAACAGACTCGTTCCTTGTGAAGAAAAATTGCTCTGCACTCCTCATTTTTGATTAGGGAACAGAACTGAGTTACCACTGTATTAAGTAATTGTACAGCATGATCATCATCATCATCCAGAGGATTATTTTCCTGTTACAATAGAGTTCAGGCATTCATGTATGATGTATTTATGACTTTTGTTTTTACAGTTATATAGTAATGGGTGTGCTATCACGTTTACTGTGAATACTTATCAGATTCCAAAACAAAACTATTCACGTGTGAGAATAGCTGTAATCATCTGTCTGATTAATTAATTTATTAATTGTGTTAATTGCGTGCGTGCGTGCGTGCGTGCGTGCGCGTGTGCACGCCTCTCTGCTTGAGCAGCTCGCTGACACGTGCTAATAGCGGAATGGCAGTAGGGAGGGGCGAGGAGCATAAACACACATTAAACATACTGAACTTGTCCTTTCTCTTATAGATTGAGCGTAATTAATAATTAAACGGCGCTGGTGTAATGGGTTGACCCAGCTGAACTGTTCATTACTCAAACGGCAGAGGCATCACTCAAACTATTTTCTGCCATGCCCTTCCCTTCAGTGCCCTGAGGCCAGGGAACACTGTCTCTGCTGCTGCCACCACCCATTTTCAGCTGACCAAGGCCACACACACACACACACACACACACACACGCACACACGCACGCACACACACAGAGTGAGAGTGTGTCTAAATACGACATGGGGCTTGAAGGGTCTTTTTTGGGACCTACTGTTTAAGAGCAATCCAGCACAGGGTGTCTGACTGGATTAAAGGAATACTTTAAGCCCTGTTTATTACATCTGTGGTATACATGCGATTACCACAGCCGATCATTTCATTTCCTGAACAGGACATGAAAGCAATGGAATGTTTTAAATACAACTCCAAGTTCAGTCAAGTTTTGATGTTGTGTAAAACATAAATAAAAGCAGAATATGATGATTTGCAAATCCTTTGCAACCCATATTTAGCTGCATATGCTACAAAGTTCAAATGGATAAACTTGATTGTTTTTTGCAAATATTCACTCATTTGGAATTTGATGCCTGCAACTCTTTCCAAGAAGGTTGGACAACTGAGAAAGTTGAGGATTGCTTATAAACACCAGTGTGGAACATTCCACGGGTAAGTATCATGACTGGGTATGAAGGGAGCATCCCCAAATAGCTCAGTCGTTCACAAACAAGGATGGAGCAAGGTTCAGCATTTTAAACATTTTAAGCACAACATTTCTGATCATGCAGTTGTGAGAAATTTAGGGATTTCATCATCTACTGTCCATAATATCATCAAAAGATTTAGAGAATTTGGAGAAATCTCTGCAAGTAAGTGGCAAGGCCAAAAACCAACACTGAATACCCGTGACCTTCGATTCCTCAGGCAGTATTGCATTAAAAACCGTCGTCACTCTGTAACGGATATTATCACATGGGCTCAGGAACACTTCAGAAAACCATCACGAGTGAACACAGTTCATCACTCCATCTACAAATGCAAGCTAAAACTCTACCATGCAAAGCAAAAGCTATATATCAACAACAGGCAGAAATGCCACCGACTTCTCTGGGCCCAAGCTCCTCTAAGATGGACTGAAGCAAAGTGGAAAAGTGTCCTGTGGTCTGACGTTACACATTGTTTTTGGAAATCATGGACATGTTCTCTGGGCCAAAGAGGAAAAGGACTGTCCGGATTGGTATCAGCTCAAAGCTTAAAAGCTAGTATGGGGGCGTGTTAGTGCCCGTGGCATGGGTAACTTGCACATCTGTGAAGGCACTATTAATTCTGAAATGTACGTACAGGTTTTGGAGCAACATATGCTGTCTTTTTCATAAATAACGTTAGAACTTATTGAGAATTTATTAATAAATCAGCTGTCATTTTCTGAGCAAATAATCAATGTTTAAAGAATCCTGACCATAATTAGTGCTGTTTATTTGGATGATGTGTAGCGGATTTTGAATAAAAGCTTCTGTGCGTGTGTTTGTTCGGGGGGGTCCTTATGTTCAGTGTATCTGGTGTATGTGTGCAGTTCAGTGTTGCTTGTGCCCAGTGTATCTGGCGGTGCATAAAGAATCATTTGCAAGGTCTCGTGGCTCAGGTGAGGGGTGAATAAACAGCTAAAAACAGGGGCCTCTGTTGTTCCCTCTGTGTCTCTTCTTCTCTCTCTCTCCCTCTCTCTCGTGTGCTCTGTCTCTCTTCCTCTCCCTTCCTTGTGCCGGGCTGAAGCTTATGGCCTGCTTTTGGTGCCTAGCGGCTCCTCCGGCCATCTGCAGGGCAGCTTGTCTTTTATTGTTACACTGGCCGTGTGTTCAGAAGGATCCGATGTTTCTAATAAGACTCCTGCTTCAATCCACCGCTGTAATTACTGATCTAATTTTGCCTGATAATTGCTGCCAGGCAATTACATGTATATTTACCGCTGGTTTTCGAACGAAAGAGGCTTCAGGTCTCGGACCGTTTGTGGTGCTGGATAATGGCAGCACTGCATAATACACAGACGCTTTCATCATCATCTTCATTTTACTATAACCAGATCAAAGCACTCTGGTGAAGTACAGGTGTGTGTGTGTGTGTGTGTGTGTGTGTGTGTGTGTGTGTGTGTGTGTGTGTGTGTGTGTGTGTGTGTGTGTGTGTGGATATGCATACATCTGTGTGGGCTTTCATGCAAGGCGTCTAGTATATAAGTGGGAATAAACATGAAAAGCAAAACTCTGGACATGATAATTATGAATGTGTTATACAGTAGTGCTTGAAAGTTTACAAAAGATGCTAGATTTCTGAATAAATATACCTAAAATTGAATTAGGTTGTCACACAAGAACTAAATGTAGATGCAGAGAAATCAATGAACCTAATGATAAAAATAGGAGTGATGTAATTTGGACATCCTAAAGGCCATAGTATGAAGGAAGGCACTGACATTGTAGGTGCATCGAATCGTGCGGCCATGTGGGTCTACCAGCAGGGGCAAAAATCCCAATGTACAGGAAATTTTCATTAGAATTGTGGCCGAAATACGAAACTAATTAGGACCGCCGGCGTTTCATGGCTTGTAGAAGAAATCCATATGACTGTATGTTTCGATGTGACCCATTTTCCACACATCAAATGACACTGTACCACCTTTTCTCAGTCTGTGATTGAACACCCTCAGGTATTTATTGCCTGGTACTACAATGTTAAACACAAAGTGAATACATTTTTCTTGGTCATTTATTTATTGAGGAAATTGATCCAGGGTTACATTTTCCTTCAGTGACCGATTACAAACCATCCTAGCTCAGCAAAACGGACCCAAATCGTGATGCTACCACCACCATGTTTCACAAATGGTATAAGGTCCATATATTTGAAGGGTTTTTTTTAAGTTTCTCCAGACATAATGCTTTTTGTTTAAACCCCAAAAAATTGTTTGGATCTCGTCATCATTCTGGCTTGGCCGTTTCATCTTTAGCATACAGCAGATGGGCTGCCATGCTCTTTTTGAAGAGCAGTGGCATTCTCCTTACAACTCTTCCATGCACAATGTGTTTGTGCGCTCCTCATGATCATTATCCAGTGTGACAGACCTTTAGTTGCTTAGAAGTTATCCTGGTTTCCTCATTTACTACTGCGTACTACAGGGCTCTTAAATATTCCTTCTCTGGTACCCAATCTGTCTGAATGTGGATTGATGTACTTCAAACTGATGAGCATCAACAACTATTTTTAGGTCCTCAGAAATCTTGATACACATACATTTAAAGATCAGACTTAATGTGTTTTTTAAATACAACCGGGTGTCCGCTTCCACCTGATTGGCATCCCATTGAAGCACCTTATGTTAATTTCACTATAAGAATATATGCTCGTGCTGGAGGTTTACATGCTGCCACATATAATATTGGAATTGGGTTCTCTATGTACTTTTATGGCTTGTGTGAGATCTGACGTTGTTAGGTCATATTTCGAAAGGGTTCACAAACTTTCAAACACCACCATGTGTATAAACAGACACACAGGCTGGTTCCATGAGGGCCCTACACGTGTGTGTGTGTGTGTGTGTGTGTGTGCGCACTGTGCGAGAGTGAGCCTCCAGGCGGTAGGCTCAGGCTGTGTAATGATATATGGCTGCTCTGTAGGCTGCAGCTCACTCGAGCAGTAGCACATCATTGCTTTGTTAATTTAAATAGGTGCATGCATCATATTCCTCCAGTGCACCTAGAGAATGGGGCAGGATCAAATTACAGCAGGATCAAAGCAACCCAAAGGCCTTTTTAACAACCAATCAGATCACGCCACTTCTCTGGGGTTTGACTGGAAGACGTCTGTTATGTTATAACCGTGTGTTATGCGATCAAATAAAATTCAGCAGTTAGCATTTAATTTCTTAACTATCAACAGTTATTCTAACAGCTTGTTTTTCTCCTGTGTGAATATGAATAAGCTGCATAAAATACTTACCTAATATATTCGCTCAGGGCAAGATAAAACCTAATAAATATAGCAAATCAGCTCGTTTGTTGTTTATTGCTGCCACCGCTAAAGAAAATGACCTTGGTAAATTAAACGTTAGGTTCTTAGCATAAACGAGTGGAGTAAGGTTAAAACCAGTTGTTCAAGAGTAACTGAAATTCCCCTGAATGGCAGTTTTGTTTTTAAAAATTGTGCACGCGTGCTTGAAAGACATTCTTAGCCATATATAAGAAAGCAAATATGCTTATCAAACATTTGCTCTGTGACTGTTTTAAACTGATGGTCACCATTAGATTCGAGCTGACATCTGGCAGCTTTATTGGGATGCCAAGTTGACCCTTTTTCAGTAGAAAGGAGAGTAATCAGGAATGGTTTATTTGGAAGGGTAGCAGCCAAGAAACCACCTTTTTTTAAGGGGAACAGGGTGACATTTAACATTTGACCCAAGAAAGATGGGTCCCTTTTTGAACGTTTCTTCCTTATAATGTTTAGGGAGTTTTTCCCTACCACTGTCACCCTAGGCTTTCTTAATTTTGAATTGGCCATAGAAGATAATCTAATACTTTGAAGCTGCTTAAAGGCAATGCTCTGTTGTAAAAAGCGCTATATAAATAAATGTGACTTGGCATGAATTGATCCTCTGTCCAACTCCTGTCCCATTCTCCACTCTCTAGAACCTCCCTCTCTCACATGACTGTGGACTGTTGTTACTCTGTTCATCTAGATCCACTCTCCCTTCCTCCATTTTTCTATTCAGGGACTGATGTTTGTTCAGGTTGTAATTGGGCTGAACATTATTCCGCATTGTACTCTGTCCAACAAAAGAGGGGTTCAGGTGCTGCAGATAAATCAATAATGTTCTGCTTTCACTCCAAGCCTCCTTATCAAGCATGCATGCAGATTATTGACTCTGAGGAATTTGAAAGGAATCCATGTTTGGTAATCCAGTGCAGTTATTTGAGGATGGTGCTTTTCTGTGCTTTTTCTAAGTGGCCAAATGATGGTAGGAATGTGCAGATATAGGCTTTATTCCTTCACCGACTGAGCACTACATTACTGCAATTTGCTGTATTATGGTATTAGAGACATCCTTAGTATAATGATTGCATTTGGTAGAGAATGCAGCGGCTGAGTTATTGACCTTGTACAAGAGATATGACCATATGAGTGTGATTCTTGCCTCTTTTCATTGGCTACAGTGTAGGATTGATTCCGAGATTCATTTATTAGTCTATAAAGCTTCGACTGGCCCCCTCCTATATTTATGATGTACTTGGCACAGTGAAGTTTGATCATTCACATAGGTCTGTGTCCCAGGGCAAATTACTGTCTCCAAGAACATGGCTTAAATCTAAAGGTGATCAAGCACTGTTTGTGCACCGGAACTCTAAAGTTCTCTTCCTGTCACTATTTGTCAGGTCTCTTCATTATGTGAGTTTAAATCTGCTTTAAAGTCTCATTCTTATGAGAATTCTTCTTCTCTTTTGGATCGTTTGTCCTGGTGGTGTTTCTATGCTGTGACTTTATATTTAGTGTTTGAGTCATGTCTTTTTTCCTTTTTTTTTTTTTTTTTTTTTTGTGTCACATTAGGGTCATATTAAAAAAATCAAATCAAATTAAAGGCAGAGTACAAATGTGCGTTGTTGTAAAGTAGTGGATTTTGACTTCTTACACCCTGCACCCCATATTTAATAAGTTATTATTTTACTTCAGTGATTAATTATAAGGCACAATTTATAAGAAAAGCTTTGTGAGAGCGCATTATGCCATGGCATCAATAACTGTATATAATTAAATTCTCTTGACTGAATTGTTTGCTTGTTGTTGATGTCCTGATTGCTTTTGTGGTCTGTATTTTTTTCTGTTTCAGGATCCTCCTGTGTTTCCGGTTGGTCAGTTCAGTGAAAAGTTTGTGCACTTCATAACGCAATGGTGAGTGTTTGCGAGTCAGAACAGTTGTGCTTAATAATGTCAGGTTGTATTTTCGCCCATTGTAGACAATGCGCTTATCCAGAACGACTTACAAATGATGCAAACATGCAAGGTTCAGGGCCTTAACCTTCTGGTCAGTAGTTCAGTACTATTACCAGAGCCATATATGTTTTAGTTTATGCACATTGTGGTCAGGTTAGATGCTGGCTGTAGGATTTAGGAAACCTGTGTGCTCTGATTGGTGACGAAGCCAACCCCTGAGCACCTCATATTCTTTTATATGACGTGCTGTGAACCACAGAGCTCGACTCCGAGGTACTCGCAAGCTGATACCATTTGTGTTCGAAAACCCAAGGGTGACATGATGGACCCTTACTTCTCCCAGACCAAAGTGTCTTTTTCCTGCTAACAATTATAAACCTATTGAATACCCTAATCTGACTTGAGATCAGTGCCACATGTTGCCAGTTTGCCCGTAGCAAACCTACCAGAGACATGGAGGCGGATGAAGATGCCACAATGCATAACCAAGACATGGAAAGATTCAGATCATGAAACCTTTATGCGTGGTTATCCACATCTGATAGCACAGCCTGAATTAAATGAGCTGGTCAAGCTAAAGCACTACTACTTGGTTCCAGATTGATACAAAAATTCCCAGAATGTCTTCAGTTGTTTTATGTCCTTGAAATCGCCTAATATATCCTCACATTTTGTTGAAAATATTTGCAGTCTAGGGATATTAGGTCATGCCGTACCAGAGATCAGATTCCTGTCTCTAATGCCCCTCACTCCATGTGCACTTTCAGACCTTTACCTACTGTAGCAGCAGCAGATGTATTGGGACTTGTTTAGCAGCTGTTGTTTACTCGACGCTAACCTTATTTACACATAGAGGTCACTTGGTTTCACCCTTTACTCGAACCTGGCATCGTTATTCCAACATCCCAGGCTATTTTTAGCACGTTCTTAAGGATACTCCATTCATCACAGCCCAAACGACCCCTGTCTCCACCTGGGTGTTTTTTTTTTATTCCCAGTTTTGTGGGTCAATTTGTAGGCGTTATCCCAAGTAGCAGTGTGAAGCAGAGCTGATTATCCACTAGGGTTATTATGTTTATTAAACTAAAACTAATTAAAACATGACACCTTTTCATGTGTACTTACCATCGACTCTCTTTCTGCACAGCATGAGAAAGCAGCCGAAAGAACGTCCCACGCCAAATAACCTCATGGTGAGTCCCAGGCTATAGTTATTTAATCTCGTTAAATAGTTGAATATATTGTCCCACAGAAGGCCGGAGCCTGGCGAATACCACAGGATAAAAATGCATTTATTAACGCTGATGGATGCGATTTAAATAGCATTCTATCTGAAACCGAATCAAAATTGTGTTTGACTCTGACCATTCAGGGTTTTGTGTGTGTGTGTGTGTGTGTGTGTGTGTGTGTGTGTGTGTGTGTGTGTGTGTGTATTGATTGTATAGAGGTAGTTGGAAGGCCTTCACTGATGAAGCCATTCGTCCTAACAGCTTGCGAACAGACTTGTCACTTTCAGAACACACAGAGAAAGAAGCAATGACTCTATTGATCTAATGGAGTCAGTTTAGTTTATAGGCATCAATACGGTGATGCAGGGAAAAGTTTGTGACCCCATTGGTCTTGTCAGGATTTCTGCATTAATTGCTCATAAAATGCTATGGCCAGTGTTCAGTTTGTTATAATAGACAAACACCTTGTCCCTTCTCTAATAACACATTTATATATACAATAAATCATTCACAGTCCAGCAAGGAAGAAATTAGTGAAGCTGCTTTTAACAAGGACATCTTCTGACTAGACTAAGCTTTCTTGCAGATCAGCACAATGATGAAGAGGAATTTAAGAGTCTGTTTGGTTAAACTCTGGCTTGGTTGCTCCGAAATACAAAGGATTTTGCTTTAAAGCTATTCTATTCTATCCTATTCTATTCTACATTACTGTGCATAAGTCTTGGGCCATTTGAATTGTTGTTGTAACAGCGCTATAATGAACATATATCATTTTCTCAGTCTATTTATTAGAATACATCCAGACAATACAGGACATTTGTATGCAGTATTAAACAGCAAAAGTCCACATCTAAATTTTGTAGAAGCAATGTGGGATCACTTTGACAAAGAAAAAATAAAAGAGAAACCAAAAGAAGAACTCCTGTAAGAAACCTGGTATAATATACCAGAAGATTACTTCAGAAAGCTTCATGACAGTCTCCCCACATCATGCACTACCCAGATCCTCATGTAGCGTAGGAGAGTGCAGCAGAGTGTCATCCATCTCACTTGACTGGTGAAAATGCAGAAAACTAAAATAATGGATGTTTCTGTGGACGTGCATTTATGTTTATTTATTGGATTTCCATCATAAAATCAAAATATCGGAAGTCGTGCCATCGTAAATCGGGTACAATTTCTACTCACTACGCCAATAGAAACCATTCTAAAAATTCAGGTATTTTGTGGACATATTTCCTCTATTTTCAGTAATATTTTGAGAAATATGTATACGCCATCATTATGCCCTTTGCTAAAACAACATGGTGGCCTAAGACTTTTGCACAGTACCATACGTGTGTTTTGGATCAGTTTCTTGTTGCATCGTTCAGCTTCTGTTTCTTCCATTTCTTGCTGCTATTTTAAATTCTTTGTTTGCCCATAAATGTCTGAATCCATCTCCAGCACCTTATTCGGCTCTTATGGGCAGTACTATTGTCATCTCAAAGCTTCAACATGTTCAGTCCGGACCTCTGACTCAGTCTGTGTGGAGTTTGTATGTTCTCCCTGTGTTCGCTGTGGCCTACCACGTGTGCCGTTTTTTTCCCCCATAATCGAAAGACACGTTGATTACGTGATTACGGACAAGTTGGCCGTCCTTTCAGATAATAAAGCCAGATCTTCATTATGAATGATGATTCCTCTGAAACTTAAGCGTTTAAGTTAAGCGTCCAACATTCTTCTTGTTCTTAGACAGCTGTTAACTTTCTCTCACATGAACTCTGAACCCAGTTACACAAACTTGTGTCTGATGGAAATCATATGTCCTTTGTCTTTCCTGCCCATGTTTGCCGTAGAGACTCTTATCCTGTGAGGACTTGATGGAAATGTCTGAAATGCTTTAGCGCACAAGCTTGCAGCTATTTGCACTCGAGGATTTTAAAGGCTGTAAACAGGGCCACTTCAGTACCATGGACAGCAGCTTAGTCCGCTGAGAACCAGGTGCAAATGTAGAGTGTGGGGACAAGGTTGTGAGTGGAAGTGCAGTGCAGTGTGGTTGTAGGATGTATGGTTATTTTTGTCTGGAGGGATTTGAGGGTTCATTCTGTTTCTGTGCAGAAGAACAGGAGTTCTGTCATCACTCAGTTTCAGAAAAAGAGATCGTGGCGTCTTAAGGACGTTAGAAACTGAATGTGGTTTTAATTTTGAAAAATTGTAAATTCATTTGAGCTCGTGCATAATGGCAATATCTTAAACACCAAATGTGGTGATGATATTTTATTTTGTCTGCTCCAAAAGCTCACTTGACCCATCACTGGCGCTTGTGCACCTCATGGTGCATTTCATATTCGGCACTGAGTAAAAATGTTTTTAACTTTACGTTCCTTTGCCTTCTAATTATTAATAATAAAATGCTTGTTAGTTTATGTGTTTAAAAAAAAACATGATAGTAATATTAATAATAATTCATAATAAATGACGTTTCATTAAAATCTGAAACTTGGTTTAATTGGATAGACAAATCTCTTTATCAAATGTCGTTCAGGCTTGACAAAAAAGAAAAAGGTTTCAGTTCACGACAGTGAATGTTTCCGTACTCCCCTCTCTTTTGCATTTTTCTTTTGAGCAGCAAAAGGACGTGTTCATCTCATGAAGAACGTATTTAGTTTGTCTTGTCCTATTTATTTATTGATTGATATTTTTTGCTGCTGGTATGTAGAGTTTTGAGCCAAAAAAAAAAATCAAGTCTGAATATTTAGCTGTTTTATTATATTATTCTATTTTTCTGCCCACTCACACTGGCCAGGTGTGAAATTATCAGGATCCAGACCCTGTTAGTCCTTAGTCTCACTATAACAAAAAAAGTGATGTTTGCGCCAGTTGTACTGTATTTCACTTGTGTATTTATTTACATTTTAGTTGCTGTTTTAGGTTTCTTTATTTTTTTTGCATGTGATCATGCAGTCATTGGCCACTTTATTAGGTACACCTCCTTTCTCCACTTTCAGACTGTAGCCCATCTGCTTCAACCCCCCCCCCCATCCCCACAGGACCAGCACAGATCAGGCCCTATTTTGTTGAATCATTCTCAGCACTGCAGTTGTTGCAGTTTTTCATGATATCAGCCAATCAAAATACAATGATACGATGACAACCTGTCTAAAATTGTCTGATTACCCTTTATATTTATATATTTATATTACCCATGCACCGTCTACAGTGATCTAGTGATTTTGTTTGTCAAGCTATGTATCAGTGATGAAGCTGGTGTCCTTGCTGAGTTTGGTTCAGGCGTATGAGACTCCAGCAGAGACTGTGCAGTGATTGACATGTCCTGCCTCCCTCTGGACGTCTCTCATTGTCACTCAGTCATTGTCCTTTTAGCACCTTTGTCCCTGAGGAACATGTGGCAGCTGCAGCAGATGATGCTTCCGGGGACAAAAGAGCGAGAGCTGCAGCCTCCTCCCCAAATCTGTTAGAGACCTATAGAGGCCTAGAGGCTTCCTTTTCCCCCAGCCGGAGGCGTCCTAGGGACAGACAGGGTGCGCGTGCTCTCACGCAAAAGCGTGCCTCCGTCTTTTAATGGGGGTGGGGGGGTGCGTATTTTTGTTAGTGTGCTTGTTTGCGAGTGTAAAGCTCAGGGGAGCGGCCCTTTAAAGAGACATGCATCCTCTATGAATGCCCGGGGCCTGTGCCGGAGGGAACGGGATAAGAGTGGGCTTTGAAAGGCCTTTGACATCGCTCTGATGACATGTTTACACATTAGCACGATGAGAGTCCCGCGAGGGCGATCCCAGCTTTTAGCTTGCTAACACTGTGACTTCACACACACACATACGCACACACACATCCCAAGGATACACGCAAATGTCAGAACTCTGCAGTTTTAGACAGACGCTTCTGTTACGCCTTCAAATAATAATAAGGAACACAACCTCTAAGTCAAGGAACATGTCATAAGATGTATTTGTGTTTCTTAAAAAAAGTGTTTTATTTAGGTTCTATAAGGTCTCAGAACCTTACGGATGTGTTTAAAACTGGGTATTTAAAACTGGTAATTAAAACTGCAGATTGAGCCAAAGACAGAGACAAAGACAGAGCTTGGAGAACAAAGCTGGATCCTGATGAACAAACAAATTCAGAATACACATTACTTTGATGGCAACAAACAAGGAGTTTAAATAGCAGGTGATTTGATTAATGAGTGGAAGCACAGGTGAGAAGAACCTCCCAAAGCAGAGCTGGGTCAGGGGTACTTGAGAGCGTCTGAAAACCAAGTAGCAAACCTGACAGTTAATGAGATGGAAAACCAAATACCGGTAGTTAGTACCGTAATATTAATTGTATTAAAAATGAGCAAGTATTCAAAACCGTTGCTTGTTTGCTTGGCTCTCCAGTGTCGCTTAGTGCAGACGTGTTGAGTTTGAGCAGCATCAGTGTGAAAATAATTTCATTATGTCCAAAGATATTAGATCAGCCATCTGTAATCACAGAATTATCAGTAGTTGCTTTTTTAATACATGTCATTTAATAAATACAAATCATACAACCAAGAATTTTTGACATTAGTAATACGTTTCACGTTCTGCAGCCGTTTTTTTTAATTAAGAAAACTGTTAAAATTTAAATTTTTTGTTCGTTTCTGAGTACTCCAGTCTCTCCCACATTACAAACATGAGTGCACATCAAAGGGGTGGTTGGTGTGTGTTTGAATGTGTGTGAATGTGCCCAGTGATGGACTGGCGTTTTGTCAGGGGTTGCTCCTGTCGTGCACTCGGTGCCACCGGCTGGGCACCGACTCTCCTGTGACCCTGGCTACAATTTAGCATAAAAACAATTAATGCATATGTGATTGATTAAGGGTACTAAATTTTGTGTAAAGCTTTTAGTTTTCTGAGGCAGCTCTCAAATCTTTAAACTCAAAATAATTAAAGTGTGGAAGTATACAAGTTGTCATACAGAAGTACAGAAATTCAAACATTTAACAAAATTAAATGTATTTTTCTGCTTTTTTGCACGATTACAACTGCATTATTTCATTTTGCATAAAAGGTGGGGTTTCTGTGTGTGCGCGCGTGCGTGCGCGTGTGTGCGCGTTTGTGCGCGTGCGTGTGCGTGCGTGTGCGAGTGAGAGTGAGTGAGGAGGCTAGAAAGCTTTTTGTATGTTTTTTTATTTTTACTTTATCTTTTGACACTTTATTAAAAGTTCAGTCTTTAATAATGACATTTTCATTCGTTAGTTTATTTTCATGCTCGGGAATGTCTTAATGGGCAGCACAGTGCACTGGAAGCTGTGTCACACAGGGACGCTTTAGAGATGTCATCTGATTATATAACGCATGATACAGTCAGATTTGGCTCTCTGGACCTGTGACCACTGCTCCACCATGCTGCACTTCAAAAACAAATACAAGCAAAGCAAGATGTAAAGGCCGAGCCCTCGAATCTGATTGGTCAGAAAAATGACTTGTTACTGATCTGATAAGCCCTGCATGCTCTGGATATGAAGTTCTGGAGCTCTCTGAAGCAACCACAGGTTTAATCCTGACCTGCTCTTCTATTAATTCACACACAAATCTTTTCCTGTGTGAGCTCTGAATTAAGACATCATAAGACTAAGCTGAACCCGCGCGCACGCGCACACGCATTGGAACACAGATTGGAGTGTATCCAGCGGGAGCATGCCATTAGTATGCAAATCTGCAAAGACCTAGTTATAAGAGCGGCTGCTTCACCTATCCTACACGTCTCACTACTCCAGTATCGACCTCACAAACGTGCGCGCACACACCCACACGCGTACGCGGTGACATGCACTGCACACAACCGTGGCTGGTCTTTAACACATCCTAATGAGGTGATGACCGACCACTTGTTATAATTGCTTTGGACTCCTTTTAATTTTCGAGCTTATTAATCATACGTAGAGTTATTTAAAAAAGCATAAATTAATCTTAGATTAAAAGGCCCATCACCGACTCGAAACAATTAAATGCTAGCCTGAGATTTCCCTCGAGCCTAACACTTTTATTTTAACAGAGAATTTAGGTGATTATCACACTTTGATATGGGACTGTGATTAATGTAGCCACACTTTTAAATGAGCTTTTTTTTCTGCCTGATGCTGGAGAGGTAAGCAGAGGCTGATAATGACCTCACTAAAGCAGTATTTATTCTGCCTTTCCTGTCTTAATAACTTCCTCCGCATGGGTGCAATGTTAGCAGCAGGTGGGTTAATTAATGGAGGTGCTGTTCCCAGCATGCTCTGAGACGCGCACACATTACCTTCTCTTCTAAGCAACACACACACACACTGAACAGAGGGACACGCAGGTGGTGGCTCGCGTATTTGTGCACGAGCATGGCCTGCGTCAGTCTAGTCAAACAACAGAATGACCGTCCGAGCTCTGATTTATTGCCGCTTGTCATCGTGTGTGTGTGTGTGTGTGTGTGTGTGTGTGTGTGTGTGTGTGTGTGTGTCTCCGATTTTTGTCTGTGTGCTTTGTATATTTATTTAATTCTTTCTCATCTCCTTGACTTTCATCCCTC
>JAUZST010061010.1:0-23203 GCA_034779995.1 Parotocinclus haroldoi
GTGTGTGTGTGTGTATGTGTATATGAGTGTGAGTGTGTGTGTGTATATATGTGTGTGTATATGTGTGTGTGTGTGTGAGAGAGAGAGAGAGAGAGAGAGAGAGAGATGTACTTCAGGGCGAAAGAGTTTGGACTTTGACATCATGATGTGATCAAACATTAACTCGATCATAAAGCATAAAGTTTTATGGTTGGAAAACGGCATCATGGTGCCTAAAGTCTCATCTGAAACTGTTTTACCAAAACCCTGAGATCATCTGAAACCACAGAGCTTTAATCACTAACACAGCTATCGATTACGGGACGGATTCATAATCAATCAATAGTTTTCTGACCAATCAATAGATTAAATGATCTGTTTATCTATAACCTTCGTCTCAGGACCAACAATAAAACCTGTTTATAGAGCATTTCAAACGTTGTTCTCGCCTCTTTTTTAATTAAACCTTTTATGTGAAAATCCTTCTTTGTAATGACCACAAGATTCGCTCTTTTACGATCTGAAAGAATACATACATAAATTGCTTAAAATCAACTAAAAAAACATCACAGTTATTTCAATTCCAGCATGAATGAAGATTAAATAAAACCTACATTCTGGTTTTGTAATATTTTAACAATTATTTATGAGGTCATGCAGTTACCAGTTCCAGTTCTCATACTAAGATGTTCTGACACCAGTTCGAGCCCTTAAACCTTTCCGTTTCAAAAGATTGTTTTATTAAAACAGTGAAGCAGCTAAATAAAAATATGCTGATTTTATAGGATTGTTACCATGTGTTTTTATTTGGGTTCTTTCACCTATTCGTGAAGGGCACATGGTGCCATCTCAGGTAGAGGCCAGTTGCCAAGATATGATGCTTCACGCTCAGGCACAGCTGTAAGTCTTCAGCAGCATCCTTCTATCCATTCATTACCTATGCTGGTTTAAGGTTTAATCCGATTCCAGGTTGACTTTTCTGGCAGCACCAGGACCGGGACTGAGACTCAACCCTGGGTCTGTCAAACCCTGGCACCATTTTATTTATTATGAATTCCATCTTGTCTATCTGCAGCTGCTTTCCTGTCTGAGCTAGAAAGCTTTTCTGGAGACATTGGTCTCAGTGATTCAGTGTTGACTGTGCAAGCTTGGACATCATTCATCACTGATAGCGGCCTGATAAGACCAAACATGGTTATTTGTGTCAGTTTAATGCAGGGTCACACTGATGAGGAAGCGTTGGCAAAGAAGTTCCACACCCGTCCCCTCGTCATCGAGACCATTGGGCGCTCTGGGGTGTGGCCCTGAGCTTTATGACCCTCACTAAAGGCTAAAGTCTGGCTCTCTAACCGAAGGAAAGCCATTTTCACAGCTTCTCCCAGCTCTTCTCTGCTCTCTGAACATTGAAGAAATGTCGACGGCGTTGGAGATAACCGGATTCCTGCTGGGGGTCGCCTCCTTTCTGGTGACGGGTGCTGCTCTGGCAAACGACTACTGGAAGGTTTCCTCTTTCTCGGGTAGCGTCATTATTTCCAACCGTGTGTTTGAGAACCTGTGGCACTCATGTGCCGAATCCAGCTCCGGGATCGCAGAGTGCCGAGACTTCGAGTCCCTGTTGGACCTGCCAGGTGAAAAGCGGTTTACATTCCTCCAAAAAGGGACCTTAATCAGATTTACATGACGTAATTCATCAGTGGGGCGTTAATAAAAAGGTTATGGGTTCCAATCTCGTTTCTGCCAAGTCATCCTACCACCAACATCTTTACCCACTAACTGGATATTAAGGTTTACACTTTAAAATTAATTTTGCTCTGAGCTTCCATTTTGTGTCAAAGTCGTTTGATAAGGATCAGGCCATAGGGACAAAGCCCGCCTTTTTTTTTTATCAACGCCTCTCTGTTTAGGTCTAATCTTCACATGATTATAAATATTAAACAAATCAGGTACAAATCTTTTTCAGTTTCTAATAAAACATTTTCTCCTATGTCATATTACTATATTGAATAAATAAATAAATAGAACAATTTTTCCATAATGTATAACGATTGTTTATTTATTTTATATTTCTTGGTTTAGTACTTAACATGTATTTTTAAAATAAATGTATAATTATGTAAATGAACACATTTATTTTAAAATTGTGATTTTTTTTTTGTTAATGATTTCTTATAGATTCTAGTAATGTTGCATATATTTTAATGTATTTTAATCATATTTTATCATATACTTTTAAATAGTTTTTATTTCTATTTTCTATGCAATACATTAGTTGCACACAATTCAATAGAATATATTACCTTTTTAAAATATTCATCCATTTTTATAGTATTAGTAATAGTAACTACATTTAAAACATTTTAATAAAATATACATTTTAAAATATAACATATGCAAATTTTATAGAATATACGAATTTATTTATGCATTATACACATTTTATACAAAGAACAATTTTTTTGTAGAATACACAAAATTTGTTATGGAATATATTCATTATTATAAAATGTACAGAATATAATTTTCTTATAAAATATAGTTTTTTTTTTGCACAAAATAGTATTTTAATACTTTCATAAAAGCAGTATACTGTTGTTTATAGAACATACTGTTTTAGAAACATTTTACTACAAAAATTTATAATAGATAATACAATAATTTAATAAATAGTACAAAAATTTACTATAGAATCAATAAAATACAAAATAAAAAGATAAAAAGATAAAAATAAAAAAGTTAAAATTTTAATAGAATATATTAAATGGTTTTATCAAAAACTTGTGTAAATGTATAAAAGTATTATTTTTATAGAATATACTACTTGCTTAACACGATACACAATTTCTTCTTACATTTTGTACAATAATCTAATTTATAGAATATTCTATTTTTATAGAAAATATATTTTTTAAAGAATGTACTATGGTTTTAATAAAGTATGAAATAAAGTACGAAAATAATAAACGCTATTTTAAAAATGTTTTATATAATGTACACTTTTAATATAATATTACATTTTTATATATAATACACTTTATTTATGATTTAATTTAATTTATTTATTTTAATTAATATGTATATTTATTTGATTCAATACTAATACAGAATATAATAAATATTTAATGGAATATCCTTTTTTAATTTGAACTAAATTCCTTAAAGAATGAACCTTCAGTATGTCAGTATTTAAAACTCGTACTCAGACCTGCTCAGTTCTTAATATTTCTTGTGTTTGAGTTCTAATTCTCTGTTCTTAGGTTTTATCCAGGCGTGTCGAGCTCTGATGATCATCTCTCTCATCCTGAGCCTGTTCTCCACCATCATAGCCATCATGGGAATGAAGTGCATCACCATCGGGAACTCCAGTGAGCAGAAGAAGGCCAAACTGGCTGCAGCTGGTGGAATCTTCTTCATCCTGTCTGGTGAGTTTCTCCTCACATGAGTTCATGTCATCATTCGTACAGCTTTTGTAGTTTGACCAAAAGTATTTGGACAATCATTGATTAGAATTACCCACAGAGCCTTTCACTGTGACTAAAGTATCTGAAGAGACTGTATTCGATCTGTATATTTGATTTCCTTTTTTGTTTTTGTCTCCTTTTGCAGGCCTGTGTACGGTGATCGCTGTTTCATGGTACGCTGCACGCATTGTGCAAGATTTTTACGATCCACGCAACGGAGGCATTAAGTGAGTACATTTCACAACGAAAGTCACTTTAGATCTGTTTTGGCTAATCAATAGAAAGAACTGATTATAGGTTATGGATTAGCGATTGATTTATCATTTATTGCATTTAAGAATATTCTTCTGAACTTCTCAGTGTTTGTCGTAAGAACCTTTGCGAGTTTCTTTCTTAAGAATACGCCCACGATGAGAACAGACTGTTCACTTATCACCTAATATATGTCAGAGAACAGGTTTGGTTCGAGTCATTGTTTATTTATGTATTTATTTATTTATTTGGAACCAAAATTCAAAATCAATTTCAATGATTGTATACTATTTTGCACCTGTGGCTCTACAAAAAAAACTCTATGTGAAGAAATGAAAACAGTGCTTAAATTGTTTCAAGAAATACGTAGCCTTGTGTCCCAATACTTTTGGTCACATATGTGTATGTGTGCGTATTGTAATTGATAGTGTATATTTATGTATGTGTGTGTGTGTGTGTGTGTGTGTGTGTGTGCGTACATGTGTGTGTGTGTGTGTGTGTGTGTGTGTGTGTGTGTGTGTGTGTGTGTGTGTGTGTGAGTGAGTGCGTGTGTGTTTATGTAACAGATGAAATAACAGGTGACTGAGTTCTCTGTGGTGACAGTTATTTCAGTTACAATTTGAATTTTGTCGGTTGAGATTTGAATCTAAACATCACCTCAATCCATTTCTATGCGGGATTTTTCATTGCTAAACTTAAATCTATTAAAAACAATAAACTCCTAAACACACAGCACAGCACACAGTGTGATTATCTACATAACGGGCTTCGAACTTGCTCTCCACGCTAAACGGTTTGAGATTTATTGATCACAGAAACGTGTGGAAGATAAAGAAAAAGGGAGAGCTTTTTAAGCGCTGTATAAAAACGTAATAAATAACTCAATTGTATTGTTTAATCAATAATGATTTTTATGTTTAGATTTAACCCTTACTTATTTGCACTTTGTATTTCAGCGTAACCTTACTGGGTGGTGTTATATAAACTTTTTGTAGCCTAGAGTGTTAGAATGTGGTAGGGAATATTACTCGTTTGTTATGGACCTACGTTTTGGCGGAAGATGCTATCAGCATTAGATCATATTCAGTATGCCTTTTTGTTGTGAACAACATTTATGAAAGAATTAGGATGCTCGAGGTTGTGTTGTGATGATCTACTGCACTCACCTGCAGCTCATGTTTACATTTACAGTATTTAGCAGACGCCCTTATCCAGAGCGACTTACAAAAGTGCTTTACTCACTTTGGAGTAAATATATTGATATGTTGAAACATATAATAACAACTGTGTGTGTGTGTGTGTGTGTGTGTGTGTGTGTGTGTGTGTGTGTGTGTGTGTAGGTTTGAGATGGGTGCAGGACTCTATATGGGGTGGGCTGGAGCCAGCATGTCTATTCTGGGAGGCATCATGCTCTCTTTTGCCTGCAAACGGGCAGGACGACCGAAAGGGTAAGCCTCTCATCAATTAGTCAGTCACACACACAAACACACACACACACACACATACACATACACACATATACACAACAAAATAATATTTAATTTGCAAGCATTACAGAACACAAGGAACTAACGTAAAAGTGGACAGGTCGGGATGCCAGTTCATTGCAGAATCTGGTTCGCTATTGCAACACTGGGGATGATCCCCCTCCCAAAGACGCCTCCAATTAGGTCAGCATCTGACACTCGACCCGGACCTGGGTCGTTCCGGTGGTGGGGTGACCACAAACTTTCTACAAACAACAAGCATGGAATCTATAGCTGTAGAAAATTCTCAACTTGAAATGAATCACTGAATTCAATTTCTGTTTATCGCAATGGTTAGTACTGTCCCCCCACACCTCCAGAGACACGGGTTCAAATCCCAGCCCAGCCAGTGCAATGTTTCTTCCCACATTACAGTCTCTGTGTATATTTGTGTGTGTCCCACAACTCTGAACTGGATTAAGCAACGATGAAAATGAATGAATGAATAAATGAATGAATGAATGAATAAATGAATGAATGAATAAATAAATTAATTTCTGATTCCATGTGTCTCTTGAACAGGGGTTACTACCCAAGCAGTCAGGGTCAGAAGATCCACAAGCCCCCGCCCAGCTCCGAGACAGCGAGAGCCTACGTTTAATCTTTTTCTCACGAGTTTACATTTTTTTGTTCGTTTTCGTTAGTTTTAGTGTTAGTTTTAACCCAACGGCCTTTTTTCTACGTTTTTTAAATGTTAAGTTGGTGATAGATGTGATCATGATTCAGTTTGTTCTTCATGAATACTTGAATACACATGAATGTTTGATGTTGTTTAATCGGTTAAATTGTATGGTCCGTTATTTGGTAACGCTTAAGATATTACTTTGGATTAATAAAGCTGAGTTTTAAGCGTCACTTTGCTGGACTGGAATTTATTTAACCCTCTGGAGCTTCATGTTAGAAGATCAGTTTCTCCTGCTGTCCATGAAAGACTCGTATGTGATGATTACAATTTGTAAATCTGTTTGTAAATAACATTTACACCGGCTGTGTTATGAACACCATCACTGCACCACACAGTGCAACTTTGCTGACTCTGAGAGCCCAGGATTAGGAACTTAAACCCAGATTAGGGTGAGGAGAGGGGAGAATCTCGTGCCCCTGGGGAGGGAGGTTATGCAAGGGTCAATAATAAACCCAAAGTTTTCTACCTTATTGGTCAAGATTATTGTATTAATGAGGGTAAAGTCTCTAAAGTCTCCTCCAGCACATTCCTAACATATGACCTTTTTCCATTGTTCCAGAGTCCAATCTTAATGTCAAAATATGTTTTTCTGATGATTTAGTAATGTAGTACATGTTTTAATATTGATTTGGACACTTCCTAACCCAGTGTCTCCTTACTTCTTTCCTTGATGCAGCAATAATTTGACGCTTCTGAAACACTTTACTGCCGACATAAGACATGTTGCCCTCCTGCACTAAGCCTTCTAAATTATTTAATTATTTGAATCCAAATGTGACCTAAATGTGCATTATTTTTTACTTTCATAACGGGAAAGTGTAATGCTTCCAATAATGTTATAAGGATTATCATATTTTTAACGCTTTTTTAGACAACTATTCAAAGAACATGTAATCCATGAAACTTGACTTTCTTAAATGTTTTTTTTTAACCTCACACTTGTTTTAGACATTGCCTTATCAACCCACAATTATCGTATTTCCACTGACAATTTTTATTCTAACTATTTCAATGAACATCTTTCAAAGTTTGAGTCCCTTTTTGAGCCTTGGTCCTCCCAAGGTTTCTTCTTTACAGCTATTAGGGATTTTCCTTTCCACTGTCACCCTAGGTTTGTTCTATTTGGGATTTTCCTTTTTAGATAATATAATGTTGTAAAGCTGCTTTAAAACAATGTTCCATTACAAAGAGCGCTATATAAATAAATGTGACTTTACTCCACTTGTTCTTGTTATTCATTTCTTTCACCATCACCTCTATTTCTCGTTTCCTATACTGGGTCAATTTAGAGAAACCAATTAACCTGACGTATGTCTTTGCAATGTGTAAGGAAAGTGGAGCACCTGGAGAAAATCCACATCCACAGATTTCTGGAGCTGTGAGTCTGTCCACTGTGCAACCATGCCACCCCTGATAAGGGAGGGCCCAGGTAAATTAACAAGTGGTCAAATGGAAATTAGATGCTGGGGAAACCAAAACCCAAGAGCATAGAATAAAAGAAAAAGAAAAAAATGTCCTTGAGAACACAGGAGTGAGTCTTTAAGCATTGGACATTGGGACATGGCACGTGAGCACGACGTGTGACTGAGACTCAGCTGGAGGAAATTCAGCCGGTGTTCAGTAATCTGAGCCAGTGCTGAGCAAGGGGAACCGACCCAATCCGCTCAGGACGCCGCAGCCGCACAGGGGACGGCCCTGAGCCTCACGCAGGACGGAGAGGGGGATTGACACTACCCATGGCTAACCTGATTAGCCGGGTACAAATAGCAGTCATTAACCACCGGTTCACACTCCGTGTCTTTCTCTGTGAAACATTCTTCAGACCTGAGTGGGATCACCTGTAACAGGTATGCAGAACAACACCCACACACACACGACCCTAAATCAGAAAAAGGTGGGATGGTCTTTCTTACATTTGCTTTGACTTTTTATTTTAATCTGTGATATTTTATGTTTGTCCATTTAGGTCAAATTAATTCTATTTGTTAAGAAACATCCATCAACGCATATTAGGAATGAGAAATGATCTAAAAAATAATAATAACAATGTGATTTCAGACAGGTGAGTCTTTGAGGAGTAAAGATAATAAACAATGTTAATGTTAACAAAGGCTAATAAACAATGTTTCTCGAAGAAAGATTGGGGCGATAAAATTACAAAATGCATGGATGTCCCTTGAAAAGATGTCGTCTTAAGGGCAGTTTATGTTGCTCTTAAATCTCAGTTTACTTTTCTGCATTAATGCTGCATCACAGACGTGTAAAAGACCTTTAGCTAGGGTCCGGACCCGACCCCAAACCATGATAGAGAAATATGACTTGTTTCTCATAAACAGTCTGGATGCTCCTTTTTCATGTTTAAACATCTTTAATCCTGATGGGTCTGAACCCAATCACCGTTTCCATGGTGACAGTCCATCCTTGATGCCACCAAGCCCAGATAAGTGGGCGGAGCTTCTGGACATGGTTAACATGAGGCTTCTTTTTGTACAGTTAAGTTTTAAGTGGTATTTATGAATGTAACTCTGTATTGTAGAGCTTGATAAAGGTTTGATAAAGTAATCCCTTATCCATGTGGTTCTATCAGCTATTGATGAATGATGGTTCTTGATGCAGTGCCGTCTGAGGGAGCGGCGAGAGATCACCCCCTTCATTTTATACTTTTTAGGACTGAAATTCCTCCAGATTCTGAAACGTTTAATGATATTATGCTCTGTAGAGGGAGAAATATCAACAGTAAATCCCTTCCAATCTTTCTTTGATAAACATTGTTTATAAACATTTGGCGGTAAACTGGAGTTCCTCTGATCATCTTTACTCATCAAACACTTCTTTACCTCATTACTATTCTCCTTTGATCTTAGTAAACAGGAAATGTATCTCCGCACAACTCAATTTATTACAGTATTTTTTATAATTCATTATCTTAGATGTATTTACTTTTGTCGACTTGGTGCTGATGGATGGTCGTGTCCAAGAGTGACAAAGGCACAATCGACCTTGCTTTTGACTTCCTCTTCCTGCTCTTTAAGATTCTGTTCGTTTATCAGCGGAGCAGAGGAAAGTCACAGACGGCTCCTTCGTGCTGAGACCCGGAGCCATGAGAAAGTGCTGATGCGTGCTGTGTTTGAGCCGAGCTCCGTCCGGCGTCGATGTCGGACAGGTCCATCCATTAGTGCAGCAGAGCAAGGGGAAGTGATGCGGCCTGTCATTGTGAGCTCAGGGAAGGCGGGAGGAAAACAGCGGCTCCATGAGGGCTTCCCTCCTCCCATGGGAAACTGGGGGTGTGGGTGGGTGAGTTGGGGGGTTCCACAGTACAGACTGAGGTGGACGTGGAAGGACATACAGTCAAAGGTGGGAGGGGACGTTTGTGCTGGTGCTCGTGTTGTTTGGCGGGGCAGAAAGGGAGGGAGTATCTGACAGGATCTGCTTAATGTCCTGCCGCAGAGGGTCGCGGCCTGGCTTACAAACACAAACTTATCTGCCGTGCATCTGCTGGGCCGCCTGCGCAGTCAGGCTGTCTCCAGCGCTGCCTGCGCACTCCTTCCTGGTGGAGCGAGGCATGGATGGGGCGAGATGATTTGGTGGAGAACCCGCCCAGTGTCTGAGCAACAGGGGAAAACATCAGCTGGCTAGCAGGGCCACTCGGAAACTAATGAGTAACATTGTAATATCAGATCATATAAATAACCCACAGGGCATATATCATGATTTATAACATTATGGACACGTAATGGTGTGTAATTAGAGACAACTCGATGATTGATCAGGTGTGAGGGGACCATATTTATAGAACAGGTATCTGATCTGATCTGATGGTATTTTTGAGGGAAAATGTCAGTAAACCGTCTGTAAAGAGTTTGGACTTCAATCCACAGCCAGACAGATTGTGTACAAACAGATAAACCCAGGAGTGAATGGCCAACAAATGTGTGTAATTAGAGACAACATGATTAGAGACACCCTAAGAGCAAAGTGCGTAGTAACCCGTGAGGTCACAAAGGAACCCAGGGTAACTTCTAAGCAACTGAAGACCTCTCTCATATTGCCGAAGCAATTGTGTACATGGCAGGGTAACATGGAGAAAGTCACTGCTCTGCTTTTTGAGTCCAGAAACAGAACTTATTTGGGTTAAACAATAAGCGTTATGTCTGGAGAACAAAACACTGCCAGAAGTAAAACCTTATCCCATCTGTGAAACATGGTGGTGGTAGTATCATGGTTTGAACCTGTTTTGCTGCATCCAGGCTAATTAATGGATCAAGGAATTCTGAATTATAACAGCAAATTTGGAAACAAAACCTCAGGACATGCTGGGTCCAGAACCTCAAGCAGGTCAAGCAGCTAAGCGACGACCCTGAGCAAACAAGTCATTTTAACAAAGAATGGTTATGGAAGAATAAAGTTAATGTTTTACGCCTGGACCTTAATTCATAAGAAATGTTGTAGAAGGACCTGAAGTGAATCATTCATGTGAGGAAACCCAAACACATCCCAGAGCTGAAGCTGTTCTGTACACAGAAACTCCTCCAAACAGTCACCATAGCATGTTAAAGTTACAGGTTCACATACTTTTATCACTCACAGAGATGTACCCTTGCCTCTCAAGAAATGAATGACCAAGTATGAAATATCTGTTACTTTAGTTTAATGGGGTTCTCTTTATTGATGTTTAGGACTTGGGTGAAAATATGATGTTTAATTTAATATTTATACAGAAATACAGTACATTTGATTTGCATTAGTGAGGATGAAATCTAATAATTCAGCTCTGCCCCTCCATATTTAATCATGCTGCTCTCGGTGGATGCAGGCGTCCTCTGAGTGACCGATCATTCAGCTCGGTTCAGGCCCTGCCGGTTGGCTCGTTTCACAGTTTCAGCGCAGTGTGATTAGATTCCCATGACCTAATGCGTTGCAGAATGCTTTGGAACGTAATGTTTTCTTCATCTTTTTTTTTCTTCTCCTTCTACTCTTTAACAATCAAGCCCGAGTCATTAGACCAGCTTCAACTCTACTAGACATACAGATAGATTACAGAGGTAATAATTCAGGCATTATTCAGAATCTGGAGGAATTTTAGTCCAAAAAGCCTAAACTGAAGGGGGTGATCCCTCTACGATAAGGGATTACTTTATCAAACCTTTATCAAACTCTACAATATAGTTACATTCACAAATACCACTTAAAACTTTACTGTACAAAAAAGAAGCCTCATGTTAACCATGTTCAGAAGCTCCGCCCACTTCTCTGGGCTCGGAGGCATCTAGGATGGACCATCACTATGGAAACAAGGATTGTGCTCAGACCATTCACTATTGCAGAACTTTTTTGGTCCAAAGATGAAAAAGGAGGAAGATCCAGACTATTATTAGGAACAAGTCCAAAAGCCAGGCTCTATTATGGTTTGTGGTCAGGTCTGGACTAGAGGCTGACATTTTTTCAGGAATCCCACAGGTCATGTGATTTCTGGGACTCAACTTACCTATTACTCACCTGATTGGGAAGGTACAGGATAAAAAACGTTAACAGGAGAAGAAGGGAGTGGGAACCAATGAATAAGACAAAAGATAACCATAGAATAGGCACCGCCATTTTGTCACTTTTTTTCTTTTAAGAAACCTACAGTAACGCAATTCTAAAGAACTACACGGCCCAGAAGCCAGCGGTGCTTCCACCCACAGCTTCCCACCGGAATTCATAGAACAGCAGCAGTGGAGGGAGTAAACACAAGGGCTGCGTCTGAAATTGCATACTTTGTATTCAGACACACTACATGCTCTCGCCTGCTGCTTTCTCGTGCTGTATACTATGAAAATATGCGATTTTGGACGCAGCCAAGCTCAGAAACTGATGTCATAAAAATTTATTTGCAACGCAAAGTCAGAAGTAACGACTTATCTATAAAGCTTCATGTGCACTTTTTTCTTTATACAAAACTCAGTATTCAGACACAGTATTCTCTTGCTTTGTGCAGTTTTTTCTTTAGGCAAATTAATGCCTAATGTTTTAAGGAAATAATTGCTCAATAAATGAGTAAAATGCAACTTTATGTTATGTTTATTCAACAGGGACTTAAAAGCTGGTCCTCCATAGGAAAAACTATAGGGACGACAGGCCGTGTATTATTTATGTTTTGTGGCCTTTAGTGAAGGATTTTTTTTATTAAGGCATAAAATGTCTCTCTATATTACCACAAATGAATGGGGCTAAGATTAAATTTAACTGTATTGCCTAAAAACTAAAATAAGTACAGGAGCGGTATAGGAGCGGGAGTCATTTTGAATGGGAGTGGGAGTCATTTTACCAGGAGTGGGGACAGGACAGGAATTTTTTTTTCAAATTCCTACCCGGGATTGGGATAGGACAAGATTATTTTCTGTGGGAGTGGGATGGGACAGGAATGAAAATCCACTCATGTGTCACCCTCTAGTCTAACCCATGGTTAATGGTCATTTACACTTCTGGGATGCAGCATTTATGCAGAAAAGTACAGATTATAGAGCAACATAAACTGCCTTTAAAACGACATCTTCACTAGGTATGTCCATGCATTTTATAACAAGACAAAACACAAACAAAACCACATGCTGCACACATTATAAGGGCATGGCTGTGGAAAAAGAGGCTACACTGGACCCACTGCAGTCCTGACCTGTCCCCAATAGAAAAGGGAGGAGAATTTAGAAATGACGAGACCTTACGGTTCCCCATCTTAAGACGTGTTTGTAGAAGGAACAAAACAAAATAACACCTGAAACTCTAAATCATCTGTAATAAAATGGCTTTTAAGGTTTTGCGAGAAGGAACGGCGATAACTATTACTACCCCAACATTTCTGTTCTAAGTAAGTTTATAAATGAGTGAACAGGACCAGATGGTGAAAGTATACATATTATATGTACAATATTATATGTAGAGATTAGGTTGAGAAATCTTTGAGTATTCCTTTAATATAAGGTGAATTACTGCACCTTTAACCACACAAAGGCCTCCACAAGTACAAACATCTTTAAGCCAGGTTTAGCTAAATGAATAGAGTTTGCTGCATGCATTCCTTCATTCCCAAGTATCTGGTGTAGTAAAAGAGACAGGACTATGAAATAGGGGTGTTCAGGGATACACCCTGCTCTCGAGCCATCTCCCGGGCTGCTCGGTTCCTTCAGGTGCCAGGCACAGTCAGGGCCTCCATGCCTGACCCTGCACGACTCGGATGGTGATGGATCTCCTCGTCTCCCTCCTCCTACAACTACGCCTCTTCTGAGTCAGGGCCGTCCGATGGACTGTTCTGTGCATGCTTCTGTTTAATACTGTAAATGCAAGTGCACGGGACGAAGATTTATCCCGTTATAAACCTGAGGGCGTTGATCTGCAGAGCTGCACGGGCCCTTATTAAAAATAACGTAGAAAAATGATGAGTGGAAATTTTAGTACAGATCTGCAGCTAGCATGAGCAGATCCAGGAAAACTGAGGGGGTCCTTTAAGGTCAAAAACATTGATACACTGCAGGATAGAGAATCAACTTTTAATTCATACAAAGGGAGAGAACTGGAGAAACAAATACAAGCATAAAGAGGAGATCATGAAAGAGAAAAAATGAAAGAGGAAATAAAGAATAGCAAAAGAAAAAGGGAAAGAGAAAGACACATATAAGTAAGGAAACTTGTGTGACTGTGATGACTTGATGATTAAGGTCCAGGATTCAAATCTCACTTCTGCCAAGCTGTCACTTTTGGCTTCTTTGTGACTACACAATTGCTTGGATTTGTAAGGCACTCCGGATAAAGTAATCTGCTAAATGATTCAAAGATTAAAAAAGAGAAATTACAAAGAGAAAATAAAGAGAAAAGAGGAAAGAAAACTCAGGAAAAAAGAAAGAAAAATAAAGCATAATAACAAAGGCACTCCATGTATCGGACTTAATAATGCCAATATCTTTACATTATCTGTTAATATTTACTTCTGTTATTTTGACTATTACTTCAAATGTATTACTTAGATAACTTAGCTGAATTTTTATGTATAATATCTATGTTAGATGAGAGGACCTGGCTTACAATCTCCATCCTATCATCCCAAAGCTGTTTGTAAGGGTCGAGGTCAGGTCTTTATGTGACCCAACCAAGCCTTTATCGACTTTTTATGGACAGAATAGGGGCTTCCCCAAAGTGTATGATTGTTCCAAACTATGTTAGTTATGCTGAAGCTTTAAACATTTCCCTTAACAGGATCTAAGGGGTCTGTAATCGACACTTGGGCAGTGAAGACAATCAGGTATTTTTACACAGCTAGCCTCGGCTACCCTCTACCAGAATTGCTGACTACACCTTTTCAAAATTCTCTCCTGCATTTAGGAGTGTTTTCCTTTTTCCTCCATCATGCCTCCTTCATTTCCCATTGCAGTGAGATTCCTTAGTTACTGTACACTCTGCGCATTTCAACTCGCCGTATTGACCCTCGGGCTGAACTCACCTCAGTCCTCTGCCATAAATCCTTGTGTTTCCTCTGCCATAGCCCAATCTGGCCCCATACGAGGCCCTTTATTGTTTTGCCTCATTATCCTCATCCTGCTCTTGCTTGCTACCTAGAATCAAAATAGCAGTTCATCAGTACGGCCGGGGTGGGAAAAACAACGTCGGGTTTCTGCTCTGCGACATGTTTTACATAACTCGAGCTAAAACAATGACTGTCAGACAGAAAATATCATTGAAGAGGACAAGGGAAACTGTAATAGTTCTCAAAAACACAGAAGAATACGAAGGGGAGAATGTTTGTGGCAGCTCGAGCGCTGACGCCCACACCCCAAACTCCCTCTTTTCAAATGAATACGAATGAGTGTTTTTGTTCTGAGCCAGACAGCCAAGTATGTTATCTCAGGCCTGTTTTTTTCCACGCACATGAAGGAAAGCAAATATAAATTAACTCATGTACATACGCCAGTGTTCCTGTATTCCAGATGAATACCTTGAGGACAAGAGGTGTGATTGAGCTGCTCTAATCACTGAGCAGTCGACAGGATCATAAACTGAACCTTTGTGAAGTGGATAAAGCCAAACTGGTTACATTTAACAGGTGACGTGGTTAATGTAGGAAATATTGTGTATCGGAGTTTCCCAGGTTCGTATTCCTCCTCAGGCAAGGTGAGATCTGTCAGATACAGAGTTTTGTATGGGTTACATTTGCTTAGAAGTAAGGATGTGTGAATGCCTGGCACTGCCTTTGGTGGTGTCAGCAGAGACCAAATAAATACACTGTGTCCAAAAGTTTGTAGGCACCCTTTCTAATGAACACATTTAACTCATTGCTTGATGTATAAATGCACAAACACAGCTTGTCTAGTCTCTGTGGTGCAACATAGGACTCAGTAGCAGATAAACATGAACCTGTTGGAACCTTGCTAAATGCTAGGCCTCACTAATGCCAGCTATGCACCAACATCTAGTATTGAATCTTCACTGGACAGTAGATGCAGGATATACTATTTATTTATACTCCTGATTTTATAAGAAGCAACAAATGAGCAGGCATCCCGATATTTTTGTTCTTGTGTTGTATGTATTTTGTACATTTGTCCTGTGTGTGTGCCCCAGTCTGTCTTGAGGCCATCTGTCTTGCACGATCAGTGATTGAATGATGATTGTCGACATTTTTTAACTGAACACACAATTTCTTCTTTATATTACCATTTGAATTATATTTAACTCAGCAATGCACTGCAGTATCAATTCCTCCTACCTGCAATTCTAAAAAAAAACACCCTCTGCTATTAAAACCTCTTGTCATGCTTAATAAAATGCTATTTTTTTTTAAATAAAATAGTGGCTCAATTGAGGTAGCCTGGCAGTCCAAGAACATGCACCCCTTTACTTTAGTTATCCAGAGCCTTAACCACTGAGCCATTGCTTTCCTGGTGAGGAGAGTGCTGCATGCGATGAAGCAATTTTCTCATTCCTGAGGAATCCAGTTCCAAGCCAAGGAAATGTCAAATTTCTGGAAGAGAGTGAATTAAATCTTGTGGGACCTAACTGGCTGGTTACACAATTCAGCATGTACATGATTATTTCTAAACAAGGCTGCGCTGCCAATCAAAGCTGGCCCAGTCATCCCAAATGGTTACCCTTTCGTTCATTCATTCATGCTCAATATTGATTCCGTTTCTTCTCCCAAAACCTAAAAAGCTGCTTTATTACAGATAATCCAGAGTGATGTAGAGTTTCAGGTGTTATTTTGTTTCGTTCTTCCTCCAAATATATCTTAAGATGTGGAACCGTAGGGTCTCGTCCAGTCCAGTACCCGTACTCTCTTTTTCCACAGTTATGCCTTTATAATGTGTGCAGCATGTGGTTAGTTTATGTTTTGTCTTGTTATAAAATGCATGGACACCCCTAGTAAAGATGTCATTTTAAAGGCAGTTTATGTTGCTCTAAAATCTCAGTGTATTTTATGCATTAATGCTGCATCACAGAAGTGTAAATGACCTTTACCAAGGGTTTGGACCTGACCCCATACCATGATAGAGCCTGGCTTTTGAACTTGTTCCCCATAACGGTCTGGATGCTCCTTTTCAGCTTTGGTCCAAAAACGATATGTAATACTGATTGGTCTGAGCACAATCCCCATTTCCATGATGACGGTCCATTCTAGGTGTCCCAGAGAACTGGATGGTGCATTTGGACATCTTTAACATGAGTCTGGAGCAATAGATGAAGCTCACGTGGTCTGAAGTGTTCAAATTAATTCTTTACTAGAGTGATTGGCATCAGAGTGAGAGATGTTGCCATCTGTACCATGCTCTGAGGTTGCTCTGAGGCCAAAAATGAATGCACGATAGAATTAAATGTGAGGTTGCATGAGGTTTCTGTCAAATAAATCCTAGCTTATGGAATTTTTGAAAATATGCTTAATCAAAAAACGAACGGACGCATTAATTATGGAGATGTTTAATGGAAACCGTTTCAGTCAATTCCCATTAGAAAGTGTTCTGGTGCACAATTTATTTGCAGAGATTTAATCACACATGACACACAGTGTTTTGTATTTAATGTGACTTGAATAAAATAATCGTGAAAAATGACCATTTCAGGCTTCATCCTCCCTTTGCCTTGTTTTGGCCCATTTGTTGTGTATGTTGAACATTTTTTACGCTGCAGTAATGTTTCTCGTCCAAATCTGGGACTTGTCAAGTCGACTCGCGTATGGTGCCAAGACGATTTGCTCATATGTGTGATAAATCACCCAACTTGCGCCATTAGTGTGTCGTTATGTCTTCAGCTGCAAGGCTAACCGATTTCTCCCTACGTTAACCATTTTTCCTTAAAAATAGAGCAGGGCATAAATACCGGGGGCTGGGTTGACCTGCATGACTGCTCCCCACTTGAACTGTTGTTTACCAGGCTGTTCCTTTCATCTCACAGAGAGATAAATCCAGTGACGGACCTCTGGCTAAAAGAGTACCACGACCACAGCCATACATCATCCCAGCAATGACCCATTTGATCTGCCCGTGCCGTTGGTCCTTGGGTGGGCTGGACATAGGCGTCCGTGGTCACTCATTAATTCCGTGGCATGACCGCACATCTCTATCAGATCCCACCTCCGGTGCTGCGCTATCGTCTCTGCTCTGGTGACCATGGGATCAGTCGGCTGCGTTCGACTGCTCAGGAATGAGTTTTGGCCCTCGGCCATTCATCACCGCTGCAGAGAGAGAGCAGGCTGCTTTCAGCAGATAAAGCACACCACAGACATGATCCCGGGGTCAATATCAAAGCTTCCAGTCCTGAAAGGACCGGCCTGCAATAAACTGCTGTGCTTCTCATCTACATACCCTGCACTTCCACTTTATCCTACAAAGTCATTAGTAATATCAAAGCTCGAACCCGACTCAGAAAGAGAAGTGAATTCTAAACTTGATCCTGACTTTTATTAGCCGGGATTTGGGTTCGTTTTCGGTCTTTGAGAAGCAGGACTTTGGAGCTGAGATACAGCATCCCGTCTAAAGAGATTTAACTATTAAAAAAACTTCTTTTATAGTTTAAATATCTAAAGTCTCTCATCGTCTCCCATCTCAAGCCAAGTCCCAGAATTTTTAGTTCCAGACTCTGATTTGACTCTGGAGATCTGACATGGTCACTATTTATAAAACTAAAACTCAATTCCTTTTATCTTTATTAAACACAAACCTAAATTAAAAAAAACAAACAAACAGCATCATCTGTAAAATAAGCAAGGTGAAAATGTGTCTCCTGTACTGGGATCAAATGAAAAATTTCATTACACATTTCTGTCTTTTTCTTCTTTCCTTGTGGTTCAAGTCCCACTTCATGCAGGGTCTGCTGATATCCACTTTGACCGATGTGTTGCATGGCCTGTCATCAAAGACACACACAAACACACACACACACACACACACACACACACACACACACACACACACACACACACACACACCAATTTACATTTATGGCATTTAGCAGACGCCCGTATCCAGAGCCACTTACAATTAATACAGTCTTACAATCCAAGCAATTGTGGGTTAAGGGTCTTGCTCAAGAACCCAACTGTGGCAGCTTGGCAGAGGTGGGATTTGAACCCTAGACCTTCTGGAGGAAACTGGGCAACCCGAAGTAAACCCACACAGACATGAGGAGGACATGAAGACTCCACACAGAAAGGACCCAGGCCGCTCCACCCTGGGATTGAACCCCATACCTTGATATGAGGCAGCGGTGCTACCCACCGAGCCACTGTGCTGCCCACATTTCTGTCTTAATAAATAAAGCAATAATGGAAAAAGAAAACAGTGAAATAAACACAACCAAAAAGTAATAGAAAAGCAAAAAAAACCCAAAAAGATAATTAAAGTGAAAAAAAAGAGGCACAGGCAAGACCCGGACACAATGGATTGATTCAGTGGCGGCAGAGCATCTTCAGGCTTTTATTATTCCCTTGGCTCACAATTGAGTGTGAAGTATTAGTCACATCATAAGGATCGTCATGACGATCGTTCCTCACAATAAGGTGCTTCAAACCCTTGAAGAGTAGGAAGCCGCACACAAACACAGGAAGTGCCGGGTTTCACGCTGAGAGTCCGAGAGCTGGAGCTCTGCGCCAATTCTGCTGATGGGCAGCCCAGATTAACACTGCCCAAAGCATCTGCGAGTCCAGCGTCTCATTGTTGCGCTGACAGGAGACATTTGGGCCCTTCTCAGGAAAATGTGCAAGACACAGCGTTATAACGCACTAATAATGGATTTAGGAAGCAATAAAACAACGGGTAGCACATGACACACAGGGCAAGGCTAAGCTACCACACACCTTATAAACACAAAGAAAATGAAAATCAGGCCTTGTCTTAATCTGATCTAACGAGAGTTAACGGGACGAGTTACTTTAGCAGATGTTTCCCCTGATTCATACCTAGAAATTAAATCGATATCACAAACTAAAATAGGACCTGGAAATGTCTGCCATGAGCGTATTAACCTCAGGCTGCCTGTCATTACCACAGCATGACTGATTCACCGTTAAAATAACGTCCTTGACCTCCAGGCTTTGAATTGAAAAAGGTTATCAGCTTTTTTTAAAACCAGATCACAGAGGAAAGGACCACCCACACATGAATCTAGGGTTCGAATGCTTTAGCTTCTACTCAGCTTGTGTATTTTTTCCACCAAAAATGTACACAACGATGAATAAAGCGGGTACAATCATAGCGTAAATATAAAAAACAATCACGAATAATGAAGGTACTAATAAGATAAATATATACAGAATCATTTGATATTAGTACTAAAGCCTCTGGTCTGATTCCACTTAAGCAGCTCAGCTTTTGTTCTGAGGCAAGATTTCCTTTAGGGATTTTCCATTCCACTGTCAGCTGGGTTTGGCATTAGATATTAGAAGATGATAATCTATAGATAATCAGGTTTCTCCCTTTTTGAGTCTTGAGAGGTTCTCCCTTTATACCATTTAAAGATTTTGCTTTCCGCTGTTATTGGCACCCTGTTTAGGGTTGGTTCACAGCTTGTGCCCTCTGCCAGTTAGGCTCCCAAGACTCAGACAAAAAACAAAGACTGCACCCCTGTCCCTCTTGATCATGAAGTAAGAACTAACCCTAGATCACACTGCTTGAAATGCAATGTGTCCCAAATTCTGAAAGTCACTGTAAATATTGTCACTTATGTACAGATTTTAATACATTACACAATAATTGTGTGTGTACAACTGTGCCAGCGTTGTATCAAAATGATCTAAATTGAGCACTATTGTGCATTTTCGTGTTCACTTTGGTAGGGATTTGGTCAAACCTTTTACTTTACAACACCAGTAATTAAGTCTGAACTGACTATGTGATAGCGCCATCTAGTGGATCTTATACACAGAAACCCTTTCGTGGAATTCCTGAATCAGTGTAATTACTTTGGCTGGATTTACATTTTACAGAGCGACTTACAACTCATGCAGTTTTACAAGTCAAGCAACGGTGGGTTAAGGGCCTTGCTTAAGGACCCAACTGTGGCAGCTTGGCAGAGGTGGGATTTGAACCCTGGTCAGGTCCAGAGTCCAGTACCTTAACCGCTATGCTACTGCAGCCCCCAATTTTATGGCATTTAGCAGAATCCCTTATCCAGAGCAACTTACAACTCATCCAGTTTTACAATTCAAGCAATCGTGGGTTAAGGGCCTTGCTTAAGGACCCAACTATGGCTTTAAACCCTGGACCATCAGGTCCAGAGTCCAGTACCTTAACCGTTAGGCCACCACAGTCTGCGTGGTTTCACATCGTAAGACTAGATTGTAAATCGTCATTGATAAGAGAAGCTGTTAAAGGATTAAGAGGAAATGGAAATCCATACTGAAATCATACTAAATCACAAAGCACCAAATTCTGAACCATAGAGCATATATTTCTAAATACAGTATGATTATTTTGTACTATACTATATTAAAAACTGGCCTCACAACTGAACTTTTTGCGTTTTATATTCTCAGTAAGTCTAGGATTTACAAGAAGCAGCAGCCGTGTTGAAGCTTTTATCACCTCATGTATCTTCCTCAGCACACTCTTTATCACATTTATACTCATGTACGAGATTTAAATCAACGTTTGAACATGAAATTGTACCTTAAATATTTAACATGACGCTAATAATGTAGCCCGATGATGCTAAACCTGTTGTTACCATAGGTTCTTTGTTAGCAACCTCACAAATCTCTTATTTCTAGGGCATGGCTCAATTATTTTCATTATTTCAATGTCTCGGTTTCTTGATATATTGATTCATACATTCAAAATTGAAGGAGAGCTCTATTCATTCTCTGAGTTAAGACATTTCCTATTTTCCTGCAATAAGTGCAACAATTAAACAAGGTTGCTAAAATTGTAATAAACAAATGTGTGATTTTATCAATTAGATTAGATGAAATTAAACTAGATTTTATCAATATGATTTTAACAAGCCTTAATAAATATATTTTTTGAATGGTATGACAGCTGTAATTAATGTAATTAATAACAGTGATTTATATAAAAAACTTAAGAAATTTGGAGTTATACAAAAATATAATACATAACTACAATCCTTAGCTAAGTATAATAAAGAACACATATTTGACTCGAACAATAAGTAAACATAGTATATACATTTAATAGGAATATATTAATGGAGTCTTACTGTATGTCTTCAAATTAAATGATGGAAAAAAACCTGAACGTGCATTTACGTTTTCTAACCATAAGATGGCGTAGTTTCACAGCTATTAGGTGCATTGAGCTTGTGTACCGCTGTAACTATAGTACATGCATTTATCTTTGTTTTTAAATTAAATTAGGTTAGGTTAGAGTGTTTAATTAATGAATAAACAGTAAAATATATCAGGTATAAATACATTCTGGTTCTGATTAAGATCAGGATCCCAACCATCCACAACTCTAAATAGCCAACCCAGCCTCTTCCACTTAATACTTTTTTTGGAATACTGATAATTTGTTTTTGTAATAATACTCATTTTTTGAATAGTAATAATGTTTTAAATAATAATTATGTTTGGACAGAATAATACATTTTTTAAATACATTTTTAATAAAACAGATTGTTTGTATATAATGTTTTTTAAGGAATATCAGTAATATTATTTGAAATATTTTTTGTAATAATAATGTTTTTTTCTTAATAATGATAATTATTTTTGGAATAATCTTTTTTATTATAATGCTTAGAACTTTTTTGGGTAATAATATATTTTTTAAAATGTTAAATGTTATTATATTTTATTATTTATAATTGTTTTATTTATTATATAATTTATATATTATTGTTATTTTGGAATAACAATAATATTTTTTGTAATCATATCTTTTTTATTTTGTAATCATATTTTAATCTTGGGGTTTACTATTATTATTATTTTTTATTTTTATTTATTATTGTTGTTTGATGTTTGATAGCGCAAAGCCGGAGTGGACGGAGCCTAATCGACAAGAGCTTTAATAAAAAAAAAAATAAATAAAAAAAAAAACACGGTTTCCCCTGTCTCCTATTGGTCAGTCAGCTGTTCCTGCTGCGCGCACGTGACCGCGGTTTGTTCCTCCATACACACGGAGTGCAGCGCTCGTGCTTTAAACCCAGCAGCAGCTACAGTGTAAGAGTCTCGTGATGGTGGGTTCTGTAGGTAAACGGGAGATCCAGTAGGTCGCTATAGCCTCACGTTCGAGCCCCAGCACCGGACGGAGCCTCGCCGTTCCGCCATGGCGGCCGTACCGCTGACGAAGCGCTACGGGACCGAGCAGGCACGAAGGCGCGTGGACCCGCGCAGGAGGCAGGCGGCGCTTTCGTTCCTCAGCAACATTTCGCTGGACGGACGTCCCCTGCGCGGGGACGGGGACGCGCACACCGAAGAGGATCAGGGCGCGAGCACTTTCCGGAGCCCAGTGCACGCCGCCGAGGAAGAGGAAGCAGAGGAGGAGGAGGAGGAAGAGGGAGAAGAAGAGGAGGAGGTGGAGGCCCGCGCTGCGGTACCGAGCAGACGAGCCAGCTTTGCTATCGGTGCCAGCCCTCCTGTGGACACGCCGCTCCTGCACGCGCAGGTCTTTGGCTCGCCGTTTTCCACCGCGCGCGGACGCCTGCACACTTTCACTCAGGGACTCCCGGCGAGCGCGTGCTGCAGGGGGACACAGTGCTGTCCGGAGGGGGTACATGGTAACCCCACTTTCGACCTCCAGAGATCCAGGTTTGTGTGTGTGTGTGTGTGTGTGTGTGTGTGTGTGTGTGTGTGTGTGTGTGTGTGTGTGTGTGTGTGTGTG
>JAUZST010061031.1:0-23200 GCA_034779995.1 Parotocinclus haroldoi
TGTGTGTGTGTGTGTGTGTGTGTGTGTGTGTGTGTGTGTGTGTGTGTGTGTGTGTGTGTTTGTGTGTGTGTGTGTGCGTACGTGCGTGCGTGTGTTCGTTCAGTGTGGGATGTCTTATTACCACAAGCACGTACAGTATGGCAGTGTGATCTGCTTTGTGTTAGCAGTGTTGTATTCTGCTTCCATACTGTTGTTGTGGTGGAACCATTTTGGATTAATCGCTGATAAGTCAAAAGAAGTCAGAGTAACCACAGCAGGGGCACTACTGTACGTCAACATAACAGACCATGAAATAAATGATAGAAATCCACTAAGTGACATTTTTTGTTTCATCATGCCTTAAGTCTATCCTACTCTGTTTGTGTTTATGTGGAAAGAGAAAACTGCCTGTGCAATATTAAATAATTATTTTTTAACTTCGAATGCACTTATTGAATACAACATCTGATAAAATACTGAATACTCTTGTGCGAGTGCGCAGGTGCTCTGTTTCAATCTGAAGATGGTGCGTTAGTGCCCTCTTCAGTAAAGCTTGAATTGTTGTCATGCCTAAAACTTTTAATAAACCTCCGAAGATCGAAGCAAGTTTGTCACTCAGTTAGAACTATACTTTACGTTGTCAATGTGGAACTCACCAGAATGTACACCTGAACTCCTTGTTACGAGTATGAAATTATAAATGATTAACACTTGAACCCAGACCATATTATTTAAATTACTGTAAAGTTTAGTAAAAGGTTATGTTTAAATTATAGGAAATATAGTTTTACTCTCAGTGGGTCAAGTAGTGGAACTTGGGTGTCTTTCATAACTGTATTTGCACCTTTAACATTATGGAATAATATGTATAGAAGGCACAATTTTCCACTTTCCCACAAACAGTAGCTTATTCATTGTACATGTATAGTAAAGAAGTTACACAACTCACAAATTCAAATGTATAGGTTATTGAACTGAAGTACACTACTAACAAAAATTAGCTAATATTTAAAACCAATACAAAGAGGATCACACAGGAACTGCTGGGCATTCTGATCCTGTCCATGCCCAATTGCTTTCGTCCAGTTTGGCATGCTTTTGTTCAACCTCATGAGTGTGTGACTTGCTACTCGAGAACAATAACTGATTTAGCAAAATCAAACAACTTTCTTTGACTTTTCATTTAATTTTCTTTCGATCTTGTTAAATAAAATCAAATACGATGCTTTTATTATCGATTCACATTCATTTTGATATATCCCCTAATTTTTGTAATCAGTGTATATTATATAAATTATTGGTTTAATAATTGTATTATTTGAGTAATCAATGGTAGGCCAGAGCTTCTACTACCTGTCAACTGCTATAACTAGTATAAGTAGAGTTTAAGCTGTTTTATAATTGGAATATTTGAGCTTGCAGTGTACTTTCATTTATGAAGAGAACAAAGTAATAGTCATTGTAAAGGTCATTGTTGTACTATTTTTAAAAAAATAAAGTTTTCACAGTTGATATTTGAGCATCCATAATGTTTGTAATGCCAGCATCTAACAACATGTGATGTTGCAGTTTTTGCCATAAAAGCAATTGTCCAGTCTTGTGTCTATATACAACATTGTTATGGTGCTTTAAAAAATGAAAATGTGCAAGCTTCTACTTCGCCTATAGAGGTCATATTTTGACTTATTCATACACACGGTTACTGGGAATTAAAACGGCACACAAACATGCCCTAAAAGACTAAACGCAATATAGAGTAGACTACATGCAGAATGAGAGGATATCAAAATAGCTGTACGGGTGGACACGTGGAGAACATGCTAAAGTCCTGTTATCGAACCTGATTTACTGCTAAATTACTTCTGCAACAACTGTTTAATTTCACATGAAATATGTGTCCTATATTGCTTCCTTACCACATGTATCTGCATGTTTTACTTTACCGTTTTAAGACCAGCAGATGAATACTTGAGATACAACTCAAATTATTAATGCTTCAGGTAATTTATTGTCGGGACCGCATGGTTCCTCTGCCATTTATATTACAAGTCACATTATTTAAATCTATTACTACTTTTATTTATTTTATTTTATTTTTTGCTCAGATCGGATTTGGCTTTCTTGACGGTTCACATTCAATTGCATTTAAGTAACCTGCGTCTGTCGAATGAATCTGTCCCTGAAACGTCTCTCGCATGCGCACATTAACACGTATGTCAACGTCACCAACAAAAAAACGTCATCCCAGGCTACTCGGTGTATAAAGGTGTAATGGATGCGATAGCAGCTTATATGCGCAACACAAAACATCTCGTCTGATGGACATGAGAAGGCGAAAAAAATTCAGGGAACCGCTACGCTGAATAAAGTATTGTGCCTCCTTGTGCCGAGCGCATGCTTACGGGCAAAAAGACGCACAAAATCCTGACCGCAAGTCGCATGTTCACGGATCGGATATGTATCCAATCTAGGGCCACATAGGAAAGTGACAAGTCTGATTTGAAAAGATCGGATTTGACACGTCCACATAGACCTGAGAAAATCAGATCCGAGCCACATTAAGGCAGAGAATCGTATTTAGGCCACTTCAGTCTGGTAACGTGAACGTAACCTAGGGGAAGCGGCTGTATATGCTGCTGTGCTAGCATCTTCTATTGTAGACAGTACTGCACTGCTGCATCTTACCAGAGAGGGCAGCACATGGTTACAGTACACGCTGCCATGGCACGCTTATGGGTTCTACTAGCATTATTAGAATGCTTTGTGGGCTAATCAGCAGAAGGGAGTTCAAATAAATAGCTAAACGACAGTAGTTTTTTTAAAGAACCAAAGGAGGAAAGAGGAAAGACATAATAAAGTAAGGTCACAACGATTAAGAAGTGAAACTGGAAAAGACAAGTGAGAGAATGTTGATTTAAGCCAGCCCCATTGAAGAGGCCTAAACACTGAATTTAAATAAGTAATACATAGCTTAATTAGGTTGTCATCTAAAGAGGGCTAAAATAAATACATTAGTTTTAGAACTAAAGTGAATAAATACAATTATTTACATCATTTAATTTCTGAAGGAAATTAATACAGTTGAATCAGAAGAGCAAAAGGAAAATAATAATAATTATTATCGTTTTATTATTATTAGTTACTCTTATATAGAACCTTTTTAGAATTCAAGCATGCTTTAAAAGCAACGATCTGGACTCCATCGAAATAAATCCAATTTTTATTTACGTTTGAGAGACTGGGCAAACCATTTCAGCCTGGGTTTGTTCATCATAATTCAATCAATGTTTGTGAATTGTATTTTCCTCTTTCACTCTGTCACATTGGTCTGTTGGCTTCCTAGGCTTCCCTTTCACCCAAAAATCCTGTGATAAAGTCCTACTCTGTGTGACAGGCACACTGTCTTTCTGACATATATTTTAGATTTGAGATAAGCCTATTTAGAAAAGAGAAATATTACCACACACATAAACACAAAATAATAATATATGTAAAGAATTATATGGGAAGGTTCTTCATCTTAGTGACATTATAAGCTTATTCTGCTCCAGTGCTCCCTTATCAACTGGTCATGTCCTTCAACACTCCATCCTGGCTGAAACCAGTGGCTTGGGGCATTGCACTGGGGTACAAGACATGCTGTCATATGACACTCATAGTTCTGTTACAAATACACAATGTGGAATACACACAATGTGAATGGTTATGTACATTTATGTATGGTGGATTTCTGGCATGTTGTATTTTGTTGATGTAGTACCTCTGCTGTGGTTACTCCTACTTCTTTTGACTTATCAGTGACAAGTAAAAAATGGATCCACCACAATATAATTGCCAAAGAACTGTCATGATAAGCTGTTTCAGCTCGACTGTACCTGATTTAAATGCATACCAAGCATTATTTTCAATGTGCATCTTATAAATTATTATTAATTATTAAATTATTATTAAGTATTGACCAGTATTTAGTTGTGTGGCTTTTAGTATTTTAAAGCTTAATGTATCTAGTGTTGTTCAGATCTTCTCAGCTTTGGCCTCATTAATCTCATGTCTTCCCTCTCACGAATTTCTTTATCCAGGTCACTCATAGCTTGCTAATTTGAGTTCAGTACACAAAGTTATTTTCTAATGCTGTAAACAGTGTATGTTATTGGAGGATCTATACATTTACATTATGAACTCTTATTCTGTTGTTGTTGTTGTTGTTGTTTATTTGTTTTATTTAATGTCACATCAGAATCAACAGCTTATTCACAACAACTTTGATACTATTCAGACACATTGTAAATTCCACACACGTGGAGTCTTAGGTCCCTGCTTAAATAAGTAAGCAGCTGTAGAAGATATATATCAAAGGACATACAGTATTTAAACTAATGAACATTAATTACAACATTGCCATTATATTGTGTATAAAAATGCACTATATATTTACACTAATTATCTAATTAGTGATCAATGTTATTTCAGTCAACCACCAAGTTTATACACTGCTCACAAAAATTAGGGGATATTTAATTGGAGGTTATTTTATTTTGAAATATCCCCTAATTTTGTGAGCAGTATATAATGAAGCATACTAAGGGTCCTGACCCTGATCCATACAGCTGTATGAGGTGCATACTGTAACCACACAACCTACAGGTTAGAAACCCAGCCAGGAGTTATGCTTCAATTTCTAGTATTGTCTGGCAAAGTTCTTCAGTTTTTAACTATTAAAAAATAATGAATTATTTTCTCTAGTTTTAGAATCTGTATTGGTCTTCAAGTCAAGAGTAAGGATTGGAAATCTTCCCTCAGGAGACGGTCACACTTGAGTAATAATTATCCCTATGCACACGTTAAACCTGTAGCTTTGTCCTCAGCTGAGGAGCAGAATGTCAATTTCAGTGCCTGTAGAAATGTAAACGTGTCTCATTATGCTTTTAAAGGACAATACTGAAAAGAATAAAGCAACTTAAATATATTGTATTAAATGTTATTTGTACATATTGTATATACTTTTTGTCAAGTGAAGGAAGTAACATTCTAAACTGTACTTGTGACAATAATCCAGTACTACGTTATGTAGTGTCTTTTGTGTATTGTTGTAAGTATTCATTCACTGGTATGCATGGTTATTTTTCAGGGTCACAGTTTAAAAGCTGACCTATTGACCTGTTGCCTAAGTAAGGCAGCTGCCAAAATTCCAGACAGCTTGACTGTGGAATGGATCCCATTCATATCCTAATATAGTCATCTGTTTTACTGCTTTACCTTTTACAGCATGGAGATAGACACAAAGAAAAGGTTGTGAAAGGAATTAAGGCATGATGAAACTTGCAAGTTACATTTTGTATGGCCTGAGGTATGACTTGTTGTCTTTAACAAATCCATCTGTGACATCAGATAGAAGAGTAGTACCAGAGATCCCTGGGGGCAACATGCTGAATTGCAAACTATTGTACAAGAAGAAAAAAAAAACCAGAAAAGATGTGATTTAACTCTTCATTTCATCCCTTAACCCTTCCAAACAGTAGGTGCATCATGGTTGCCACAAGGGATTGGGGCTGACAAAGATTTAGCTTACACATAGCAAGGATTCTGAAACTGTAAAGCAGAATTAGAGAGTAATAAAGACTTTTAGAAATAATCACCCAGTCAGAGCTATTTAAAAGCCATGTCAGTGCTGAGCAAAAACAAAGCAGATACATTCCAGCAATGACACTAATTAATGATTTATTAGTACCAACTCATAAAAACTTCTACTAAATTAAAGTACAGGGGATGTGATATATGTGATCTAAATTCCATATGTAAATTAACATCCTCTTCGCAAACCTGACTTTTTTAATGACAGTGAACTGACTGGTCTTTTCAGTATTTTGCAAATACTGATGTTATAAACAATCATCATCCACTTTATTAGTTATTCAGCTGTGTGTTATTAACATGGATATCTAATAATTCAATCACATAGTATTAACTCTGTGAATTTAGGCATATTGACATGATCAAGACCTAATTCCAGCAGGACAATGTGCTCTGTCACAAAATCCTTTTATTTTCTAAAAAATAGCATCGAATTCACTGCACTCAAATGGCCTCCAGTCACCAAATCTCACTCCTGCTTTTCACTTTCCGCAAAACTCTTTTTTTTCTCATAAGGTTGAAAAGTGCTTTGGGTTTGTGAAAAGCACTATATAAATACGAGTTTGTTGTTGCTGTTGTTGTGGTGGTGGAACAAAAGATGTGACACATCTGCATCAACTTCATATCAACTACCATGTCAATATATACCCAAATCTTGTTTACAGCACCTTTTTAAATATGCTACAAAGAATTAAGGCAGTCCTAAAAAATGGGTTCAAATGCAGGTCCATCCAAGTAAAAGGTGTGATTGTATGTACATAGTAGCTGTTTTCACTGGTTAGTAGTTTGCACATGGATTTACTAACATCCATTCCTATGTTTAGGGTGTTTCTCAGTGAGATTTATTTTGTTTTTTTTTCTTAAGTTGTTTGAAAATTCTTATTCTTATTGTCCCATTTGCCTCTATTATTTCAATACCATTATTTTTTATCAACATATACCACTTTTGCCTGCTAACCCTATAATCAGACCTTTTTCAATTGATGTCATACTGCCTTATAAAAAGAAGAAGAAAAGCAAAAAATAGAGTAGGCGAGGTATTACTAGATACAGCTATCATTTTAATAAAACTAACAACTAACAAAAAACATGCACCTCATTAGGTTATACAGTTCATTCAGTCAAAGCAGACTAAAATTTGGGCTTAGGTGCATACTAACCATCCTCAATCTGTTACATATATTATATCACTTTCTATATAGTCTTATTATGGTTATTATTTATTATATGTAGCAATATCATTTAAAAGGAATAACTGAATAATTGTACATTTGTACAATTCAATCCTACTCTAATCTTTCATTTTAATTTAACTAGAAATTCACCTTCTCAGTGCAGTGAATTTGTTTTTGTTGGAAGGCTTCCATTAGATTGTGGAGCATGTGGATCAATCATTAGATTATAACTCAAACATTTAGGCATTACTGATGCTGATATCGTTGCGACTCAGGATGTTGGGAAATAAGACCTGGCTTTCTTCCAGCATTTCCCGAAAGTGTTTGGTGTCATTAAGCTCTGGGGTCAGCACTGGTTTATCAAATTCCTTTACACCAACTCAGTAAACTACTGTATTTCTGTAAGGGCCATGGTTTGTGCACAGGACTATGCTGAAAAGCGCCACAATTATGCACTCCTTACTCTATGACTCTTTGAAATGTGATGCTGTATGAATAATATTTTACTGAAGCAGTCTGAAACTATTAAAATGATAAGTGTCCCCCTGATATCTTCCAAGCACACTTTTGCGAAAGCTTAGTTTGATATTAGTCTTTATGGAAGCTCAATTCATGAAACTTACAATTACATTTATAGCATTTAGCAGACTCCCTTTTCAATAGTGACTTTCATAAGCTCTTTGTATTTTTCTTAGTAGACAAAACCTGAAGTTAAAACAAATAAGCAATAGCCCAATAATACAATCCAACCTGAACCTTCTAGTATCCAATTTGGGTAAATCAATTAAACCCCCAATCAAATAAAAAACTTTAATAAACTGGAAAACTAGTTGCACCATCATGAAAGATATGACAGACATTTATACTTTATGGGAGTTATTCTAACAGGGCAGGAATTTGATCAATGTCAGTACCTGAAATCCCTGAGGCTTGTAGTACAGTAGTATTACCAGGATTCACATATGAGAGGTGCATGGGTGTATGCTGTATGTGACCACGTAGTGTACCTGTTGCATTTTGATAACACAGAAGCATATGTTAAGGGCAACATGAACCACTGTGTGCTGGACACAGGAATACTCCCAATTAAGAACAACTTCTTGGGCTTTGCCTTTTCCAAAGACATGTCAGATTGCTTAAATGTGATGAGAAATAAAAAGGCATTTTACACTTCAGAAGTATAAAAAACTGCAATGTGGCACTGACTTCACTAAACATGAGCAAACCTGCTTCGTAGCATTTTGGTTCATTGAATGGAGTTGAGGAGAAATACAGAGGCTGCTCTGATTCGTTGTGTGCACAAGGTGTGTCAGTGTGGAAAAGTTTAAAGTTTAAAGTATATAGCCTTAGTAAGAACGTTTTGTGTAAACAGTGTGACTGAATTATTTTGTTGGACTTAAATAGTCCATGCTCTCAGTGTTGGACTTTTTTTTTCAAATCCTGACTCCTGTCTGTGTTATTGGAATATTTTGAACAATTTGTTTCATTTCCATTGCCAGTTAAGCACTAAATATCCTTCTTCTTTTAAAACATGACATATGATTGTTTTTATGCCCAATTTCCTGTATTTTTTTATTTCCGTATTTAATTCAGTAATATTTTACTAGCGTTTAATATAGCAGAGCTGACAGTGTTTGAACCCTTTTAGAAAGCATTTTATGAAGCGCATCAAAATGCTTTATTACAGTACAAACCAATTGCATTTTATTACACTAACATATGCTGCTAGCAGTGTTAACACTAAAATATTCTCTAAAGTACTATTATTATTTCTACAGGAATGTTAATGTGTTGAACAATATTTAACATTTTGTGTATTCCTAAATGGTGTACCATCTGAAGATAAACTGATGACTGAACTGATGCCTGCTTTCTTTTTTAATCTTCTTTTTTAATGCTAAAATATTTGGAGATAGAGTATTGTGTAATTTATTAGAAACACTAATAATAATACTGGGTAGGCCATCTCTGTTGTAGCCTATCCACCTCAAGGTTTGGTGTGTGGTGCATTCTGATATGCTTTTCTGCTTTGTGGAGTAGTTATCATATTCATATTTACCATATCTGTTCTGTCAGCTTATACCAGTCTGACCAGTCTTTCATTCTGTTTAAGTGTGTTTCTTGTTTTTACATATAATTACAAGTAAGTAAATGTTTCTGAAGAACATTTAATTTGATTGAAAATTTGATTGAAAATTAATAAGCACACACCCTTTGCATGTAAAGTATTTTTTAATTATCACTCATAAGCACAATCATGGGCACTTTCATCATTATTAACAAAGAAAAGTAAAAAAAAACAAGCACTCAAAATGGAGTTTTTTAAAACTATTGTAATAAAAGATCCACAGATCTCATGGAAAGGTTGTGCAACACCACTATAGCATGCTATATAGGTGTTTGTGTGTGTGTGTGTTTGTGTGTGTGTGTGTAAATGTACAACTCTTTTCCAAGTTGGGAAGTTGTATAAAACATATAATCAAATCAAATCAAATGGATTTTCAATATAGAACCACATGGCTATAGCTATAAAAAACTCCCTGAGGTGCTCATATTCATATATCCATTATTGTAGTTCCCAGCAGTTGGCTTTATATAAATCCTCCCAGTTCATTTCCACTAGTTCATAGTCAAGTTTCTTGTTGTTTGGTTTCTGTTCCAGGCTAATGTTGGTTCTCTAACCCCTGTTTTCTGGTTACAATTTGTCTGTTTCTGTACATGTACACCTTGTCGTATAGTAATAAAGCCTCACATGCAATTACATTTGTCTCTGTTCTCATCTACTGCACCAAGTGTTTGAATAAGACTGTATACTAATAACAAAATTTACTGGCTTATAGCAGACACTAGTCATTAAAACACTGAAAAATACAGAAGGGATTTACTGCTATATAATCAAAACCAAGACTCATCATTTCAAAATGATATATCGCCAACTTTTTATGAGCAGTACAGTTTGTGCTTGTTCTGTGCATTGTGCACTTGTGGAGTCACTGGTAGAGTAAGCGAAGGGTTGAAAGTACATTACTGTAATTTAAAAAAAAGCCATACAAACTAGTGATAAAGGAATATTGCAGGTTTCCTGTAACTATGTGAAATAGGAAACAAAATGAGCTGTATGTCACAGAGATTATTGGCTCTTATCATTCTTGTTATACAATGGACAACTTTCCCCTTTAGAATTTTGTTAAAACTCCAAACAAGTACTTTAATCCATTACAGATAATGTATAATAATAATAATAATAATAATAATAATAATAATAATACCAGGTCTTAAAAAATTATAATTATACAATGAGGGAAATAGTTTACAGTACAGTACTGTAACTACTGCTGGTAGTTACACTACTGAAAATAACTGTATTGCTCACATGCTCAGCTCTCATATCAAGAGATTAATTGCAGATTAGCCCTCCAATTCATCATTTGAGAGCAAAACATTTGTAATAGTGTTCAAATTTAACATAAGTAACTTGTTACTAACAAGTTCATGTTGGTACGCCATATGGCACACAAATAAATACTTTCTCTTATACTGTTATTCTAGTAGTTATGTATTTAATAGTTATGGAATTCTGTTTTATTCTGACACTTCACAGGAATCTTACTGTCATGCACTAATTGGATGTTTGTCATCAATATATTTGCAGCTTTCAACTGGGATGCTAAAATAACTGGCTGCTTATAATTTTCAACAACTGAGACAGCAAGACTCTGTAACTATTCTTGACTCACACAACAGCTGCTTATGGTGGGAAAATAAATCATTCTAAAAGAGGCTTGGGACCCTCTCCAAAACTCCAACAGTTGGTGACCGAGCCTAAGGTAAAACTGCTATTTAACTACACTGGTTTACAATTCCAAAGCTAGTCCCAAATTAGATCAATCACTGTCCCAATCTGCATTATACTATATACTAGCAGTCACATTTGTTAAATTAAAAGTTATATTGTTTTTGACTCTTTTATCTAAACAGAAGTGCTTGAAATGTTCATACTTACACAATTTTGACTGCCAACTGTATATCAACCTTTTATACTAAAGAATGTGTTTTAAAGACTGTCTTTAAGGCTTAGAAAGACAACACAATGGCTTTGGGTATGTGAGGCAGTATTTTTTTATTAAATGTCCATACTGTGCCAATATTGACAAAAAAGACGTAAGAATAGTGCAGTGGGAAGTAAATGATTAATCCCTCCCAATAAGACATATAAGACAAGAATAAATGTCTGTATTTGAGACCTGTGACATACAGAACTAAATAGCATCCTATTTTGCCCCATATATCCTGGTCATGGTCACAACAGAGGGTCTGGAGGGCCTAACTCAAAATTTACTGGGCGCAATCAGATGTACTGTTAATTGCAGTCATGTGATGCTTATCTAACTGCACAAAAGCAGTAGCACTGTACATCACTGTTAGGATCAATAAGGCTTGAGAGCAGTTTTGTATCCTATTCCTAGATCATTGTATTGATTTGAAAAATTTGTTTCTGCATATTAAACATTTTTTAATTCATGTTTTGAACGTATGCTTTCATTTTTAATACTGCAGGAGTACTACTCACCCCCTTGTTTTATTTACTACTGTTCTGGCCATGAACATGAACTCTTTGTAGTTTTGAAAGTCTGAAATTGTCATCTCTCAGAAAGAGCTGAAAGTCAGAAAGTTTGTGTGCAAGTTTATGTTTCCTCAGAAAGTGTTGAAAGTGTTTAATTCAAAGTATTTCTTTACAAGTATACATATATGATCTGCATGCAGGTAAATAGTAAACAGCTCACATTGGTCACATGCATCAAAAGGGGGAATGTAAATATTGGGATCTTCATTTGAATTATATTCAAAGGGATTTATTTAGTAACACTGGTCATAATACATCAAAATAATTGGCTAACTAAATGCTTACTGGCTAGCTCCCTATTTTGCGGGTCTGTTTTAATCACTAATGATTTGAATATTAGATGTAATTAGTTATGTGGAAATTTCATGCTCACTGAATACTTTTTAATGACCTTTTTTGAATGTGTTGTTGAGATAACTAAATAGTCAAAAAGTCATTAATTCAATTAGACTTTATCACGTATTATTAATGGTTTTGGGTACACTAGCCTTGAATCATCTAACTTTGCTGTGCTCGAGTGGTCAGGGCCTTTATTTGCCAATGATAATGTTCCTGAAACCTTTAACCAGACCAAGCTTGTCACTGTTGAAGTCCACCAGTAGTTTGCGCAGGCCATGATGGGTGGGAGTGAAGTACATCTTGATCTTGGCTTCTTCTCCCGGAGGGATACTGTTTGGAATACTGTGCCATACAAAAATACACATTACTTGCATACTAATAACAACTACTTACATAGACAATACAACGAAATAAAATTATCGGCGATCCCTGCCATCATAATATTGCTGTAGATGTTAAAGTGGAGTGGAACTACTTAATCTTAAATCATTTCTAATATGCCCTTTGCTTTTGCTGTTTCAGTCTTTCAAATAAAAGTCCATAAACAAAGCCTTCTAAAACGTTAAACTGTTAAACATGTTAAACTGAAATTGTTTATACTTCATTTAGTTTCCCTAATTTTTTATCTTGTTCATGCATTGCACAGTGGCACTTAAAATCTTGCATACCCCTTAAAATTGGAAAGCATATCATGGCACTAACAAAGGTCTTTTTGAGTTGTTGATACCCATCAATCTCTAAGTAGTCTGAACCACTCAAATCCACAAATATAGTGTACACATTTTCAACACCATAGCTATTCAGTTGCTTAGGAAACTCCAAAAGCAAGACAAGTAATAGCCCATGAGTTCACAAAAAACATTCAAATTCAAAGCGAATAAATTCCTCTTTATATGTCTGCTATGAGGAGAACACTCCACAACAATGGTGTCCAATCGGAACATTGCTGTATATTATGTGGCACATGGACAATCCAAAATTTGTGGGTGCATGAGAAACAATATCCCTGAAGAAAGGAAAATAGTGCACATGGTGTTGAAAATATTATGGTTTGAGAGTGTTTTGCTCAGACTAAGGGATAAAATCAAATGCACTGGAAATACTGATTGTTTTCAGTATGTTAAATTTGACAATATAAAACTGAGATGATATAAGTCTTAAAAATGTAATTTTCGAGTGTACTAAATGTCATTGTTTTTATGTAAAAAATTTATAATAAGTTAGACCAGAGTGCCAATAAAAGGCTAAATATGTAATTTTTATCTTAAGTTTGTCAATGCAAAATAGCTATTAGTTTTAAGAAACAGTTTGTAGCATTGTTAAGTTATAATTATTAAGTCCTTGTAATATATAATACATTCATGTAAGCAGTGTTTTCTCTACCAAACACACCTCTGAGTAATAGTGCTAGATCCAGTGAGGTTGGCTCCCTCAATGCTGAAGCAGCATGCATCTATTGATTCCGGCAACGTGTTCTTCACTGTTAGTTCTGCTGCCAGCTTACGGTTCACTTTGGGTTCTCCCAAGATCTAAAGCAAAATGACAGATAATTTTACAAAGATTTAAATTATTATCTCTCTGCTGCAGTGACCCAAGTTCATACCCTGTTCCTTCTAGGCAGGTTAGGCATCAGACATAGGTATGAGTTGCTGTGCTTAAGGGATGGGATGCTGAATATTTTATAACCTCTATAAAGAGAATATCACCATGCAAAAGTCTTAGGCCAACATTCTACTAATATATTTGTTATTTTAACATTTAAATGATTTACCATAGCATATAACCAGTAAAAACAGGGACTTTGTATCAAGTATTACAAAATAAATGAATTCAGAGAAACAGCTTCTATAAGTTAATGGCAAGTTTGGAGTATGACCTCCCCTATGACAAACTGAACCTTCAAATAGAAAGAAGCTTCACCTGAAATGTTTTTGGAAGGGTAATAGCCAAGAAACCACAAATTTCAACCTAAATACAAACTTTTGCTTGCAGAAAACGTCTTTTTATGTTGTTTGCGTATTTTTCATATAATTTGCTACTCTAATCTGTCTAATCCTGTATATTTAAGGAACAAGGGGGTAATGATTACAATTAGCTTTAATAATGTGGTCACAGTGTAGCAGATAAGAGTCCCTACCTTACCACTACAACTGTGTTTTGATTTGTTTTCACTCTCTCTTTTGTTGTCTCTGTCCCTGAAGTTATCACAGTAGTGTGTTATTACCCTGATCTTAATATCTGGATTTTCAAGGACAATGGTACGCATGGCCAGGATGGCCTCTCGGGTACTGTAGTCGATCAGCAGTGCTCCCAGGCGGATCAGGTTGTCCTGCGTTATGCGGTCGCAATATTTACTGTAGTTCAACCGTAGTGGGACCTTCCTCTCTAAAACACAGGCAGACATGGATATTAACGGTATATAATATTTACATTTATGGCATTTAGCAGACGCCCTTATTCAGAGTGACTTACAACTGATACAGTCTTACAGTTCAAGCAATGGTGGGTTAAGGGCCGTCACCTGCCCAACTGTGGCAGTTTGGCAGATGGGATTTGAACCCTGGACCATCAGGTTATTAAATGTGTCTAAATCACATGCATATGCAGTGATTGTCCGTATACATACCTCCTGCAGGTGGCAGTTCAACATTACGCAGGTCTTTGAAGCCACATTCCTGTCCAATAGATCCATCGTAGGATATTGCGCGCGAAACAAACACCAGGCGACACTTCTTTAGCTCAGGTGTGTTGTTAGTAACCACAGCAAAAACATCAAAATCACAACCCTTCCTCATTTCCAGGGAGACCTTGATGTTGATGTGAAGGCCAGTGTTATCCGACTGGTTCAGCAGTTTGTTTTGGTGATTGGCTTTTTTAAATACTTCACGTTCCTCTGCAGAACCTGAAGCAGGGATGACATCACACTATATAAACTGCTGGGAATTTGTTATTTCCGTTATACAAAATATATTTACCTGCTCAATGTGCATCTGTAGATTTACATTTTAACAGTGAGGAATGTGGATTAGAGAGCACCAATAATTTTATGATTATGACTTTTGAACGCCAGTAATTTGCAGTGGTTGTGGGTTCTAATTTTGTTGTTAGTTTGGCTATAAAATATGTACAGCTTGTTACAAAAACATGTAAGCGATAAACAATGGTGTATATGGATGGGTGGAAGTTACCCTCTGGGTACTTGTAAAGGTGTGTAATGTCCTCCCTCTCGTCACTCCCAACACTCTTGGTGCTGATCTTCTGACCAACCTGATTGGTGCCAACAATCCTTTGTGTGCTGCCATCTTTGTACTTTAGGTATGTCTCCACGTCAGCATTTACTTCCGTGAAGACGAATGGAGCATCATACTTAGACATAAGTTCTCCTTCCTTTATTGCTTTCACAGGGACTGGCCCACAGCAGAACACCTCTAGTGGAGGGGAAATAAATGGGTGCAAATCAACTATATTTACTATATTCCACCCTTTAGTCTCTCTTAAGGTACCTTATCTGTCACAGTGCTCATAACAGCCTTAAGTATTTGTGAAGGCACAGACAAAATGGAAGTGTGCTTACCATCACTCCTCTCTTGTGGAGTGGGGTCACTGGCCTGCCAGCCATCAAAGTCTGCTTTCAGATCTGGACGAGTCATCCAACTCTCCACCCAGCAATGGTAGTTCCTACAACAACAAAGAACACCTAGATAAATGCATTTGGAAATGTATTACATAACTCATGGTCAATTAATCACAGACCACTTAGATTAGAGTAAAAACATTACTTATCTTATTGGTAACTTTATTTATGGCTGTAAGCTTGTAAAGATGTACCAGTCTTAGACAGGCCTGAAAATATTACATTGGTGATGGTTTTTTATTTTACTTATTTGTCAGTGAATTCACTGGCATATATTAATTCCTTAATTTTTAAATACAGGAAACAAATTGTTTTGAGATGTGCTTCTGTCATGCCTGTAATGCCCGCATAGCTTGGCAATAAGGTTAGCACAGAATTGTATCTCTTTTACTTTTCATTTATTCAGAGCAGAGCAGAGAAGGGCTATACCATTGACAGTGATTTCAGTGCACAAATCTTTACAAATTAATCTAAAGTGGTAAACAGATGGCCTCTTAACAAAAACGTATTTTTAAGGTAAAAAAAAAATCAGTCTTCCAAAAACACTTGATGTACACTTTTTGATCTGAGAGAGATAAAGGATCCAGGTGGAAATGTCAAATTTCAAAACTCAATGTGCAGTTACATCACAAGCAGAAATGTAAATGGTTACAGGTGAGGTCTAATTAGACACTGAGTTTAGCCACAAGAGGGCATAAAAGTGCTCCCTTAACTGCTCTATAAAAATGTTCTCAGAGGCTACTTTTAGGTAGTGTACTTGGTGAGAGATTGATATTTGCTCAACATGCCTTTAACATAACATATTTAGACACAACTTAAAATGAAGGCAATGGTGCCTGGTTGTCAATGGCAGGACATGTAATGGGTGCCAAGACAACAAACATTAAACCACAATAAAAAGGTTCAGTCGGGAGTGAGCAGTGTCTGGATGATGGACAACGAAACAGTCACTGCTTGTCAGTGAATTAATTGCAAGTCATTGCAATTTTCAATTCCTTGCTGGGATTTGTAGCCAAGCCCTAAATTCCTGCTTGAGTAGCTGGGTTTTACCCAGTAACTTACCAGAGCTGCTTGTATACAATATATGGATGTTTATATACTTTTATCTAGTGCAGCACATGTAGTGAGTTTAGATTATATACAGTAGATGAAACTATTCAATAGCCTATATTTTATAATGGGTCCATCATTAAATTAGTCTTTGATTTTGATAATTAATCAGTGTTATATATAACTTTCTTCAGTCCATTTTCTTTTTAAAAATCTGACATCTTGTATTATATGCTGTAGGTAAGTTCGCAGGTAAATTTCAGACTCAGTAATACCAAATCATGTCTCTGCTGGTGTTCATCTGCTGTCCATTTTCATCCACATAGCGTTCAATGACCAGGTTACTGTTGGTGTCGTGGGCTGACAGGTAGTTAGTCACAACTCTGCAGGGGATACCCAGAGCTCGAGATACTAGCAGTCAATGCAGAAAAGTGAAATTCATTAAAATGCTTATAACAAGCTATAATAACTTTGAAGAAATTTGTGAAAAAATATTTAATGCAAATTTCAAATTTCTATTTTAAACAAGAACATTATTTTCTTACCAGTGCAGGCAACAGCAGCAAAAACCCAGCACTGACCATATCGGACAGGCAGACATGAAGTGGAGTGCCATCTTCTAAGAATGTCCACACTCCCCCTCCATTCCATGGGGCTGATGCCGCCTTCATATGTTTTCTTCCAACACCCTTCGAGGACCCCATTATCCCTGTCATTACTATTTACCTGTGTAGAGATGTACATTCACATTTACATGTGTATGTGTTAATGTGGGTGCAGGTGTGTTTGGGGCAGTGAGATCAAATATAATTCTAAAACTGATTGTGAACATAGGTGTAGTTTTGGTAGGGATAAAATGCACTGTGTAATTGCACATTGAGCTGTCGTGCAGTGGTGTGTGTCTCTGAGCTCGGTTTTCCTTGGGAAATGCAGTCTGTGTTCCTTTAGCATACCAACTTAGGACACTGATTATGAATAAAAATAACAACATAACAATAATCATTTCTTACCATAGCACTGAGCACTCGCGTCACATAGATAGGGTTTCTGCGTCCAGAGCAGTCTTTTCCAGGGTTTCTCTGGTACTTAGGGTTCATATCCAGAACTTTAAGGCATGCATCCAGGATGCCTTCTTCAAACTAAGAATTACAGCGAAACACATTTTAAAAAAGCTATTTTTATTGCCCTATTATGGTGTCGTGGTACAGCAACAAAAATGCTGCAGATGTGCCAATTATTTAACAGATTGTGGAAACTCATGAAGCATGAAACACGTTTCATCTAAATGCTCACATTAGCACAAATTCAAACCTGAGCTCAGTATGTTTAATAAAATCCATGTGTGATGTGTTCCATTAATCGTAAATTCTGAAGTTCGAAATTAAATTTCAGTAAAAAAAAAAAAAGGGGCAGTAAAAGTGCTTATTCTTTGGTTTCTGATTAATGATGATTTCTCTATCAGTGTTGCACTTCAACAGCATCCACATGTACTAATCACATTATTTCTTAGCTTTCTTAGCTTTTCTTTCATACTATTATACGATTATAATCCTATTTTTATATTTAGCACACACCTGGCCAAAGTACCACGCTAAGGGAATGGGGTATTTAACGTCACCCCTGTAGATAATCCCATCTTGAGACAAAACGTATTCCTCCAACTTTCCATCACTGTCCATGTACACTGCATCTCCTGTAATGTAAATGCACAGTGGTTTAAAATTACATGTGTCACATAAAGGTAAAATCAAAATATTGCCCATTTATTCACGTTTGTAATGACTATATCTCAGTTTCAACAAACAAAGCAAAAACAAGCACACTTGGAATAAGAAGTACCCATATAACTTAGGTTTCAGAATCAGTTTATGATTTTTAACTCAATCCTACAAGTGTGATCCTGGGCCTTTAAGAATGTAGTCCAGATAATTATTATATTTAGCATTTATGTATAGTGTAATTAGTAACTATAATGAGAAGAGGTGAAATACATAGATTCCTGGGTTTAATTGCATTGGGCATTGTTCATAAAGGATGGTATTTAAACAATACTCAGTTGTTATTAAGGGGCCCAAAGTGTGCAACAAATATATCCCACACTATTTCACCACTACCACCTGCCTTAAACTCTGATCCTCTCTACCATCTTGATATTGTAAAAGAAATCGAGGCTCATCAAGCTAGGCAACTTTTTTTCCAGTCTTCTACTGTCAAATTTTGGTAAGCCCATGTGAATTATAGGGTAAGAACACCGTTCGTTGCTGAGTGAAACCCAGTGTGGTCTTCTGCTGTTGTAGCCCATCTGCTTCAAGATTTGATATACACTGCTCACAATAATTAGGAATATATCAAAATGAATATAAGGAATTAGATTCAGTAAACAAGATAATCAGAAAAGCAAAAGAAAATGTAAAGAAAGTTGTTTGATTACGCAAATGAGATGCAAACTCAATTATCGTGATTGATTAGCCAGTGACATATTTATGAGGGTGAAGAGAAGCATATCAAACTGGACATCGGCAAACATTGGCTGTTTAGTAGGGTGTATGGTCACACAAGACAAAAATGATGAGGCATGGACAGAATCAGATTGTCCAACAGTTACCGTGGGACCCTCTTCGTATATACTGTGAAATATTCCGTGAAATTTTTGTGAGCCTTACTTCATTGCTTCTGAGCTGATATGTGCTATGCTGTTTTGTTTTGTGCTATGCTGCTACTTACGCGGACACCAGGGGTTGAAGAGCAGTATCAAGTCAAACGTAATCCTGTCATCCAAAGTCACAGTGTAGCAGCCGATGGGAGCATCAGGGGCAGAACAGATGGACAAAGAAACCAGGTCTCCAGGTGGGCTGGTTATCTCAGCACTCCAACAAGTCTCATCAATTACGTCACCCAATTCAAAAACAGCCATGGTGCCATACCTCTCATCTGGCTGTGGTCCTTTAGAAACACATAAACATAATATCAGTGAAATCCAATCGTATTTTCACATATATTAAAACGATTTCACTTTAAATGTAAATAATCTTTAACTAAAGTGATATAAAATTCCATCATTATACTCACGTGCCTCAATTTTATGGAGTTTTTGCAAACAAATGATATGGGAAAGTAATGATAACAAAGCACTGGCATTAATTCCGGATGTGTGACCATGGCCTTAGAAGAATGTCTAATGCATGCTGGAATTCCAGAAACTGGGAAATGTTCCAGAAGATCACTAATTTTAAATGTTGGAGCAATTGAGAGAAGGAACGAGTGAGCAAGATAAAGTGTTCCAGTGCTGTACTGTATTGTCTTGTTTTAAATTGTTATTACTACATGTAATAATATAATATAGTACTATATGTACTGCACAACATTTAAACTAGATTTGTGATAGCTATACACTCATCTGCTACTTAATTAGTACACAAGTTCAGCTGCTAATTAACACAAACATCAATAAGCCCTTTACACAGTAACTTATCAGTGCATATAGATGTGGTCTAGATGACCTGTTGAAGTTTAACCAAGCAGCAGAATGGGAAACTTTGTGCCATGGATATTAGGTAGTAACTGCATGAGGCTATCATCTTTGAGGAATGTTTCCAGCACCATGCTGAATATATGCTAATTAAGAATTAAGGCAAAAGTTAGTCCATCCGAATGTTGAAAAGTTGTACCTAAAGTGATTACTGATGTAACTGGAATATCAACGACAGGGAAAGCTGTAGAGCAGTGTTTGTGTTTAAGTCGTGCAATCGTCATATGAGTATTAAAGTGTATATATGGGGTGCACTCTTTCATGTTTCAGTTTAAACAAAGGGTATTGGAATGTACTGGTTGTGAGAAAAAAAGGAGGACTATAAATATGAATTAATAATTTTAAGTAATAGCTTATCCTGTAAGACTATTACAGTGCTTACATATTTTCAGTTTGCAGTAGGTTCCAATCTTTAATGGTAGCCACAATATAATCTTAATACAATACAATCTTAAATAATGTATAAACATTCCCAGATTACCGTAATAAACATATAGGTCTGGTATTACACGGATGTCATATTAACAGCAAATCTAACTAAATAGTCCAAACTTATGGTATTCAAAGTATTAAATACTATTCATTGTAATGACTCATTTCTGCAACTTATACAACTGAACTTATACAGTTCTTCTCTGGCAGTGTTCTATCTCTGACTGACCAGATGCTGTCCTGACAAAACCCATTGTTTCCTGTGTTTCAACTGTTGACAGGCATTTTTTTAATCAGATGCTTTTTGACATTACTGGAATAAGCTGTATACTGTACATAGCCCATTTTTTTTAAATATGTCTACCAAGACACAATCTTCACACAACGCAATAAAAAGCAAGCTTATGTTCTTTACTCATTCTGAATTATGGCACTGCTTCATAATAATGATTATGACTGTATGTTTTTTTTCTGTCATGTCTACAAATAATATTCATCCAGTCCTTCCTTTTGAAAAGTCTAACAAACAATCTTTAACTGAAGAAAATTTAGTCCGGGAAAAAAATCCCTCATCAATAAATCCATATATGGCACAGTTATACACCACTAGAAACTCTTAGTAATAAAATCTAATTTTTATATTCTACTTTTCCAATTTGATCAGAGTATCTGGCACTTTCACACATTAATATGTCACCACAAACTGACACCAGCACCATGGCAAAAGAGTATTGTCTAATCATCAACAATAGCCCCTAAATTTTGTTTTTAAAAAACTACTGGGACATTGGGGCATCACAGTGGTACAGTGAACCTGGTTCCCACTGTTAAGTATAGTGCAGGGTCTGAAGTTTCTCATCCAAATTCTCTAGGAAGCTTGTTAGTGTATAGGGCATCATGTACTCCATGAATGAACATTCATTAATTTTCTTATCTGCTTAGTCCTGGTCAGGGTTGCAGGAAAACCAGTGCCTAGCCAGTGGCAGAGGGTGTAAGGCAGGAACTAACATAAACAGGGAGACAATCCATTGTAGGGCACACTTATACACTCATACACACAATCACACACTAAGCACACTTCAGAAGCATTTTGCTTGGAACCAAAAAGACATCTGCTGTAAACCCCAAATCAAGCTCAGTGACATCAAAATTTCCTTTAGGCAATACCTGTCTTTGCTGTGATTTGGAGCTGATAGGCTCCAGACTGACAGGAACCAGAACGAAGGATTAGGCCAATAGTGAATGCCTGTCCTCTCCTCACAATCAGCCGATCAGTGCCATTCAGCTCTGTACGGTGGGATGTGTTATTGAATTCACATGCCAGGTCACAGGATTCAATATTAAAAGCTGAAAAAGATTTTGTAAAGAGAACACAACAGTAAATAAGGTCATGGAATGTAAATGTTTAAACCTTACACTTGACCGAACGTGAATGTCAGTACATGTCTGAAACACTGAATTTAATTGGACTTCACGGTCTGATTTGTTACTAGAACCTGCAACAATCTTGACAGTGATATTTTGCAAAAGAAGGAAATCTAAATGAGCACAGTTAAAATAATTACTTTATATAATAGAAACCTCACATGATAAATTGTCAGCTTGCTCATTTAAAAGTGAATCCTCTTATATTCATCACTTCTCAAACATATGACATTTTTTAACAAACGCTTCCTGCACAACAGGGACATGGGACTGTCTGCTGTACTCTAATGGGAATTAGGGCATAAAAGGAAATGTATGTTGTATAAGACTTTCCCTTAGTTCCTTCCTGTTGTAAGGAGGATCATTGTTCCAGGCCATTTTCCTTGCAATAGGTGGAATGCTTCCTCTATGCAAGAAACAGTTTTCACTTTAGAATGTAGAGAAACATTTTCATCTCATACATGTAAGAATATGTATTATCTATAAGTATGCTCATTGCTTCTTCTAAAAAAATATCTACATTCCTTTGAGGTTACAGGTGAAGCATTGAATGCTGCATGAGATACTAAATTGTTTCAAGAAGTAGTACACATTCCTCAGCTAATAAAGCCTGTTAAAGCCGAAGTACACACAGTCCTTTCCTTTTGTCTATGATGTAGTAAAAATGGCTCATTAACATACAAACATGTGTGTTCATTCTTAATGAAGCTCAAGGTTTAAGCAGAAACATATTTCATTTGTGCTTTTTGGCAATGCTATGTGTTAAAACTATGCATCCCAAAACCTACATTGGACTTTTAGTCCTTAGTTTTTTTTAAGTGTGTTTGTGTAGACAAAACTTGCCTTTTTCTAACTAAAGCACTGACACATGCTGTTCTGCAGACAAGCATTCCCGTGTCTGTGCACACACGATTAACTTCTACAGGAAGGTTTTACTATTAATATCATTTCTGCTTTTGAAATTGTTGTCAAAAACACTACTGTGGTTTGCAATATAAGTATAATGCAGTGCTGTGGTTTGCTCTATCTGCCTTTGAGTGTTATAACAGTCATTCACACTAAAACTGTTATACAAATTAACCACACTGGGATGCAGAACTAAAAATGTTGCCACCAGCACTATGTAAGTGCTGATGAAGGATTAAATAATTAAATAAAACAAACTGTTCAGCAACAGATGCCTGAGTCACACCACCACACCAGTGGCTCACACCTTAAAATAGTGTCTGATCTGTGGTGGTCCTATAGTGGTCCTGTGAGGGTCTGGACCATTAGAGAAGAGAGTAAACAAAGTATGTAGAAAACCGACTACAGTCTGTAACTGCACAATGAGTTAGTGCAGTGACCACTTAAACATAAACGTGAATAAGTAGGCAAAAATA